>VYZS01092279.1:33128-46926 GCA_013400695.1 Neodrepanis coruscans | reverse complement strand
ATTATTATTATTATTATTGTGATATTTAAACCATGGGCCTCATTTTCCTTCTTTTCACTGGTGTCTCTGTCTCCATTGGAGCAGCTCCACATTGCACTGGTGGGAGAGGAGGAGGAGGAGGAGGAGTCCCTAGGACAGAAGAGAGGAATATTTTGGGAGAGGAAAATGCTGGAATGGGATGGGAGAGGGGAAAAACTTGGTGTTTTGGGGGAAGAGAGAGAGAGAAAGAAAGAGAGGGGAGGGTAAAAAGGAAAGCAGCAAAGAGTGAATGAACTACTGAGTGAAAGAGCTCTTCTGTGTATTATAACTCACGCACTGAAGCCTGGATGCTTTCTGTAAGTATTTAAAAACAAAAAGAGAAAAAAAAAACCCAAAAAAAGACCAAAAAAAAAAAATCACACAAAAAAAAACCACCAGAAAAAAACGAAATTGTATTTATGTTCATGTTGGGTATATGACTTGCCTGTTGTATATTGTAAATAGCGAGGTTTATTCTCCTGTGGTTAAAAAGAAAAAAAAAAAGAGTTATAAAGAACTAAATAGTAGCGAGGCACATGTGTTCAATGTATAGGCAGTGTATAAAATATAACTAACACTCTGCAATCAGGAGAACTTGTCTTCTTGGCCTTTGGACCTAGGGAGGGAAAAACTTCTGGGGGTTATTTTTCTTCTCCTCTCCCCTCCCTGCACCACCTTTGTGCGTGTTTTGGGGTGTGGGGGGGTGTTAGTTCCAGCGTTTTCCAGTGTTTGCCTTATCCTGGAAGGAAAATGGGGGGGGGAAAGGTCTTGTTTTTGGAAAAATCCAGTGGGATGAAGGTGTAAAACCATCTCCAAAGCCTGTGGAGTAGCTTTTGGGGTGGGGTTTTGTGATGGTGGAGTTGAATGAACTCCTGGAGCTTCTGCTTGTGCTGCTCCAGACACTGAAATTCCTCACAAAACACTGGGGAGTGTCCTGCAAAACCTTTTTTTTTTTTTTTTTGCATGAAACTGGATTTTTCCAGAGAGGTCATTCCACCCCCCCCACCCCACACACCATTGGATCTCCAGTGCAATTCAGTGGAATTGCTCCTTTTTTTTTTGGTAAAACTACTACAAGAGTGGCTTTGAGTCCCTGGATCTTTTCATGGTGTCATTTCATAGATATATAAGAGAGGACAAAAAAAAAAAAGTGCAAAGCAACTTTTCCCCTTTTTTCTTACCCCCAGAGAAACAAGAGTTTTGTGCAGATGGAACTGGAGAAGGGCAGGGTGGGTGGAGGGGACATTTCTGAGCCCCTTCCACCCCCTTGTCCCCCCCAAAATAAAAAATGTCAAAGTGTTGGTTCTCCTCAGCTGATCCAGCAAAAGATCAGTTTTTGGGGTGGGGAGGAGGGGGGGGTGCAACCATTATTTATATAATAACTTTTTTATTAATTTTTTTAAAAAGAGAAGTTAGCTGATGGAAGAATATTTTTATTGAATAGTGCATTTAGTTATGGCAGAAATATAAAAAAAAAGTATATATAATATTTTTGTAAACAAGGCAAACTGAAAACGTTTGCTGTTTTATATTAGAATTTTCTATTAAAAGAAATAAAAAAAAAAACCCACACAAATAATTGTTGCACCCATCATCTGTTTTTTTTGTTTTTTTGGTTTTTTTTTTTTAACAAGCTTCTATTCTGTGTGACTGACTCATGTGCTGGATGTGGAGACATGATGCAAAACAAGTCCTAAACTTTATGTTCTCATTGTCTTCCAGTCACCAAACCCTGAAACCAAGCAGTGCTTAATCAAAGAACCTTTATTATTATTATAATTATTATTATTAGCAACACTAAGAAAGGAGGAGCTTGTAATTCAAATATTCCAAAAATTACTCCTAAAATTTCAATTATTTTTTTTTTTAGTTGAGCCATCCTGGTTTTGAGCTGGGTTTGGAGGGAGGAAAGCCCAACCTTATTTCCAATAACCAGATATTTTTGCCATTGATCTCAGTTGGCCTGGGAGGAATGATTCTTAAAATGAGGGGTTTTTTTGGGGAAAAAAATAATTCTCTGAGTACATGGGGAGGTTAAATGCAGAGGACCAAATTCCAGGCTGGATCCAGCACAAGCAGTTTTTATCTCTTGGGATGGGGCAGTAAAAAAATAGAAGAACTGGAGACTTTGGAATCAGGGAGTGAGTTATGGGACCCTCTTGTTTTCGAAAAGAACTTCCAGAATTGCTGGTTGTTTTTTTTTTTTTGGAGACCTGAGCAAGGGCAAAAGAACGTTGTGAGGAGGTTTTAGTTGTCACCAGCAGCTCGTTGCCATCTGCCCTCCCTCAGCCCAGGTCTGGAATTCCTTTGTGGCTCGTTTCTCAGCTGCCCTGTTTTCACAGAACAAAGCAGTTGCTTTGGCTGTGCTGGGGCTTGGAGGAGACCCTGGATGAAGGGAGGGCATTTCTCAAGGGGGACTTTCATGGAGTAGATGCTGCTTAAGGTGATTTTCTGCTGGATTATGGTGCCTGTGAAAAATTCCTGCGTTGATGCTGCAGTGAAATGAGGGCTGTTCTGTACCAAAGAGAACAGGTGCAGTAAAGCTCCTCCATTCCTGGTTTATCCAGCTCTGGGGAGGAGGGGGCACATCTGGTGGTTTGAGTCTGCCTTCCATGGGGCAGCTCCTGCTGCCTTGCAGTTTTCAGGGTGTGCTAATTAGGTGATGACTTTTTGGGTTTTCCTGCCTTTGTGGCCCATCCTGTTTGGGGTAACTCAAAGGAGGCTCAGGGTGGAACCAGGAGCAGGTCCAGAGAAATCAGAGAATGGTTTGGGTTGGAAGGGATCTTAAAGATCATCCAGGTCCAACCCCCTGAAATCTGGTCAGTGCTAAAGGACTCAAGCTTTGGGCCACTGAGGAGCTTTGAGTTCTGTTTTTTTGGCCAATTAATATTGGATTTGCACAAATTATTTGCTTGTACCAGGAGGCAGAGTATTTCTAGACATTTCTAAGTGGAATTATTCCTTAGTGGGTGGGGAGGAAAAGCCAATGGGTGTTGCAGCACGATGGGCTCCCTGTAAAACTCTATTTCTTGAGGTGCAGGGAGTGAGTGGGGTGTAAATTCAGACCATAAATGATTCAGACACATAAATCCAGCTGTCAGGAAAAAACATCTGAATTACCTGTTTTTTTCTCAGTTGCTGCAATATTTTCAGAAATGGCAAAAAAACCCCTTTTCTTAGCATTGGGCAAAGTGATCCAAAAGGACAGGAGATCCCTCCCTTCCATCCCAGGGAAATGCTTGGGAATGGTGGGAAAGATGCAATTGGGATGGGCCTGGAATCATCCCCCCCCCTCTCTTTAAAGAAGGAGCCCTTGGTTTGCAATCAGTGCAGGCACCTCCAGCAGATGTTCTGGCCCATGTGGAGCTGCCACTTTCTACCTGCTGACGAGAGAAGGGGATAAAGACACAGAAACCCAGGGGGAAAGGGGTTAACAGAGGTGGGGATGAATTCAGGAATAATCCAGATGTGGAGGGATGTCCCTGGGGAACAGCAATCCCCAAATCAGCCCAGGAATTTGCCTCCTTCCACCCCAGTCTCCAAAGACACCCTTTGAGGGCAGGAATGTAAAGTCTAGGATTTGTTTTGCACACCTGGGATGGCATTTCCTTTTAAAGGGAGGTGGGAATACTAACATGAAGGATTAGTATTTTTCCTTGTTTTTCTTTGTTTTGTTTTTTTTTGTTTTTTTCCAATGTCTTATGGGAGCCTAAGTTATTTTTCTCTACCTCATATGTACAGCTTGTAGGTATAAATCTGATTCTGAGTGACTGTTGAGAATGTATTTAAGTTATTTAACATCTTTGTATAACAAAAACAAAAAAAAAAAAGCCAGAACAAATGAAACAATAAATGTATTTTAAATTATACTTGAAGTTGTGCTTCTCTTTCTTCACATCTGGGAAAGGTCTTTGTCCAGTGAGTGGGGGAGAGCCTGTGACCTCTGAATTTGTCCTTGAGGCCTGTCCTTGTAATTAATTAATTAATTAAAGCCTCAAAAGACCATGAAGCCTCCTAGGATGTTAATTGTGTGTTGTAGTGGTGCCAGGAGCTGGAGAAATATCTCTACACCCTTTTATGTGGTGATGGAGTGACACAGGAAGGACAAATCCTCCCACATTCCTGCTTTTTTCCCCCAAATCTTCTACTCCCCCAGTGCAAGAGCTCACAAAGTAGGATCTTGTTGGAGAGTGCTCTGGTTTGGGGCAGTGCTTTGAGCAGTGCAAGGTTAAACCAGCTCAGGAGGCTGATGGGACTCCAGCAGCTTTCCAGGGAATTGCATTAAAAAAACTGTTGTTATCCCAAATGTCTTTTTCTTCACACTGAACCCCTGGAGCTGCTTTGTTTTGGAAAGTCATTGGAGCTGAGCTTGGAATAACCAGAGCCTGTTGTTGTCCATCCTACAACCTCCTAAGGACTCAGATGTGGGTGATTTGGGCTTGCAAAGACCCTGAGAAACAACATGGGGACCCTGTATATGGGTGTGTGAAATGATGTGGTGCTTCTCTGGGTCACAGCTGGGGTGTAGTTCACAGAATATTGTGACTTGGAAGGGACTTGGCTCGAGTCTCCAAGTGTTTCACAAAGTCCTGTTGGTTCTCCAATTCTCTTCCTTGCCTTTGCTTTACCTTCCAGTCCCATTTCCCACTCTGGTTTAGCTTTTAACCAACCCTTGAAGAGACGGTTCCTTTCCACAGAATCAGCCCTGTCCCTGCTCACACGGAGGTGGTGGATCATTATCCAGGATCCTGCTGATGTTGGGGTGGTTTCACAACATTTTACTCCTCACAGCTCGTTCTCCACCCAAGGAACTGTTCACTAAGTCAGTGAAGACTCTGCAGAACCAATGCACCTCCTGCTTCTGCTTGGCTTTGTCCCTTCCTCTGATGAGAAAAACGAACCAGGCAAATGCTTTGGCTGATGTTGGAATGGCTTGGGTTGGAAGGGACCTTGAGGATCCTCCAGTTCCAACCTCATGCCGTGGTCAGGGACACCTCCCACCATCCCAGGCTGCTCAACTTTTTAAGCAAGAAGAGCAGACGATTGGAGATGATGTGATGGAGCCTCTGCTTTCCCTCCCATCAAACCCTGCCCTGCACCTCCCTGACTTCCAGCTTCCCAAGTGACCTCTCCTTACACTTCCTGGCAGTTGGGTAATGAGAAATCTCAGGCTTGAAACCTCACAGCCAGCCTGGCCAGACCCTTAAAGAGCTGCTAATGTGAGTCGTAAAGCCACAGTAGCCGAGGATGTAGCAGAGTTTTGACAGCTGTTCCCGCAGAGGAAGTGGGTGAAACTAGAATGCATTGTAAGAATTTGGGATTAAAAACAGTATCAGATGAGATATTTCACCTCCAGAAAAATAAAATGGGTTTCTTTCCCCCCCTCTTCTCTCCCATCACTTTCTGTAGTGTCACTGCTGTGCCTTCGAGGTGGTTTCGTCCTGGATGTGCTGAGCAGGATGGGAACTGAGGAAAATCTAATAGAAAATAGAAGTGATTTTAGCTGAGAAAGAAATAAGGGCTTGGCTGAACCTCTTACAAGCTTCTAGTGACTGTGTTTTGTGTGGAATTGGTCACCAAGAGATGAGATGAAAAAAGGCAGGTCTCAGAACCACAGAACATTTTGGGTTGGAAGGGATCTTAAAGATCATCAAATTCCAACCTCCTGCCGTGGGCAGAGACACCTCCCACTATCCCAGGGTGCTCCAACCTGGCCTTGGACACTTGGTATTGATTCACCATCATTAACTCAAACTGTGTAGGTGCTTTGAAAATCTCCTTGCAGAGGTTCTGAGTGAGTTATTAAAGAGACAGATACCAAACCTACTCTTTTTGATCTAAATAGAATTATAGACACAAGGCCAGAGGGATGAGAGAGGACTAGAAAGGAGCCATGACTTACCCAAACTCAGACCTTACTTTGAGAACTGACCCTGGGCCCAGGAAATGCCCTCAACACTCTTTGAAGATGTGGGGGCCAGGAAAGAGACACAAATGGTGCCACATATCAGAATTCACCTCCTGCCTCTCTGCCCTGGGGTGGGAGATGGGAGAGCAGCAGGATTTTTGGGTTTCCCAATGGATTTGCTTCCAGCTGGCTCTCCAGGCTTGTGCCAGGAGCTGTCTCCTCCACTTCTGCCAAGTCCCAGTCCTGCAGTGGGAATCCAAGCTGGCTGCAGATGACATGAAATGTTGGACACCCTCGTGTGCTCTTGGCTCCAGCACTGGGGGCCTGTGGCCAGGCTGGTAAAGGGGAAAACTGCTCAAGATCCAAGTGGAACAATTCCCTCAGGACCTGGGATGCAGAGCTGGGCAGAGGATATGCTCCCAGCTGCTTGGAAAAGAGGAGGAGCCCTTTCTCCATCCTCTCCCAGGATCATCTCTGCTGCTGCTTTCAGGAGTCACATTGTCAGTGTGAGGAGTGGATTAAACTTGCTGGCTGCAGCTCCACCAGTTAATTAAACAAGGCATCAAAGAGCCCACATCCACCCTATTAAATACCCTTGGCCTTCCAGAACAAGGTGGCTCTATGCAAAATGTCCCCTGGGAATGGCCCTTGGCCCCTGTTAACATGCCAAGGAATTACTTGGGAGTGTGCTTTTACCTGAGCCAAAAGCACACCAGGGACTTTCTAATATTTTAACAATATATTTGACCACGTTCCAGTGCCCAGGAATGTTCCTTGCCACTCTGAAAGTGCTAAAATCAGACATTTCAAGTGCTCTGCAAATATTGCCCACAAGCCAAGCCTGGAGTATTTGCTGGTTGGTTCTTTGATTCTGCTGGGGGAGAAAAACCACATCTGCAGAAGGTTGACCTTCCTGCCTGGCCAGGATTTAAGCAGGAAACAAGCCCAAAGAGCTCCTCCAGCACATCAACCTCCAGGCACCCCTGAATGGTGAGTAAATATAATTAGACTTTCCAGAAATCATAACATTTTGGGGATAAAATAAGGACAGACCTTGAAAAAAAAAAAAAAAAAAAAAAGCCTCATGTCAAATGACAGCCAATAGGAGGGAAATTAATTTGTGGGCTTGTCAATGTTTGTAGGACCCTGAAAGCCTTTCCCTGTTTCATTCCACATTATTAAGGCTTGAAGTGCTTTAAATCCTTTAATTATTTAGCTGAGGTGCCTAAATAAGGAGTGCAGGTGATCCAACACCCACTTGTGGTTAAGGGAGAAATAATCAGTGGGAACCAGAGGGAAATGGTGCCTTTCCTCCACTTTTTTCTCCACTGACTCTTCATGCCTTGGGTTGTCTGTGCTTGCACTCAGGTATTTCTTTCTGGAAATTGTTCAAAAAAAGGTGTGGATGTGGGATTTGGGACATGGTTTAAGTGGTGTTGGGTTAATGGTTGGACTTGATGGTCTTAAAGGTCTGTTCCCACCTGAATGGTTCCATGATTTGCATTCCCATATCCCGTAAATTTAAAGGCTGGCAGCGTTCACTGTAAGAATTCCAAGCCCAGGGACTGATAAAGAACCTTCAGGAGTCAACAGACAGACCCTGATGGGTTTTGATCAATGTGAAACCCCCCATCCACACAACTAATATTAGAACATTAATTAGAATGATCAGAATTGGAGCCCAGAGCCTGTTTTTCAGTCCTTTTTCCCACCTCTCCTTCCAGGATGAACTACCCAGAATGGCATTTCTGTGCTGGCTGCTCTTTCATCTCTGGCCTTCTCAGCTTCCCTGGCCAGTGTTAATTTCCAAGGTGCTAATTACAGGGGCACTCACCATAAATTATCACTCATTTCTCCCTCTCACTTGCAGGGAAGGATTCCTCCAGGGATTAGGGCTTGGAGCAACCTGGGGGCAGTGGAAGGTGTCCCTGCCCATGGACAGGGGGTGGCACTGGATCATCTTTAAGGTCCTTTCCAACCCTTCTTGTGTTCCTCTGATTCTTGTTAAATCAAGGCTGTCTTCAAGTCAAAAGTGGGGAGGGCTGAGGGAATCAAATGAAAATAAAGAGGGTTAAACTGGATGCACCTCCTTGGGAATTCCTTCAACATCTGCTGGGAAATTCTACCAGGTGATCCCAGAAGAAGCCTCTGTCTGAAAAGTCACTTGTTTTTGTCAGAATTCAAGATGAAAATTTGGCTTGGTTGCTTCTAACGAGGCAGCACTTGAAGTATTTGACACACTTAAAGAAAAAAAAAGCATCAAAAAAAGCCATTTGAGGCACCAGTGGGTGTCCTTTGCCTTGGTCAAACCTCCCAGGCATCAAAGCTGCTCTGCTGTCGTGTTTTCCATGAGCTCCCTCTTCCTTGTTCCTCTGTTTGTTGTCTCCCAAGGCAAGGAAAATCCAACAAATCCCGAGTTTCCCCCTTCCTCAGGTGTGAATGACCTCACTTGTGCCTGTTTGCCTTTCTTTATCCCCTGTGAGGAGTCCCTGGGACACTCAGGAGCTCTGCAGGGACAATCCTGAGGAGGGGGGTGATTTAGAGCTGGATGACATTGGCTGCTGGCTTTGAATTTTCCCTCTTTTTCTACCAGCTGGGGGGAAAAAAACCATGGAAAAGCCATTCCTAACTTTTTTAGGAAGCCCTGGGCTGATGATGAACTTGCCCAAACCTTCCTTGGTTGAGCCTTCCATCATTTTCTCTCCCTGCTGGGCTGGTTCCTCTCCCCTGTAATGGCACTGAAATGATATTTTCCACCTTTACAGACAGTCAAATAATTTGTTTCCCAATTCCCAGCTCACAGCAGAGGGTGAATGGAGGCTTCAAACGGCACTTGGGGTGAAGATATTTGTCCTAAATTGCTTTTTTTTTCCCCTGGAAATGATTGTAAATCCTGGGTAAGTGAAAGGGAAGATGCCAAATATCTGCTCTGTGCTGATCTGGTTGTTTCCCTGATTGTGGCAGTAAATTGAGTTGTGAATTAACCCTGTGAGGGCTTTGTGTCACCTGGTGGAGGGAAGGTTTTCACTCCCCAGCCATGATTTGGAGGTAAAAAGGTGGGAAAAAACAGGCACATGTGGATTTTCCTGAACTTTCAGGAGACAGAAAATGGGCTGGAATGGGTTATTTCAGCAGCCAGTGCACGGGAGTACAAAGGAAAGGATGGCAGGGAGGAGATTTGCTGAAAACTGCAATATTTTCCAGGAAAAGCAGAGCATGTTTTGTGAAAAAGGTGAATAAAATTAAAATTCTTCATTTTAAGAATGTAAAACAAGCAGCTGTGGGAGACCTGAGAATTTAAATATTCAGGAGTTAAAGAGCTGAAAATATGGGCTGGTTTAGAAATTATTAATTTTAAATCAGATTTTTTTTTTCTTTTCAAATGATCATTTGGGGATTTTCTTCCTTTACATGGGGGCTTTTAATTCACTATTTAAAGTATCTGTGTGGTACATTTGATGTAGGAACCAGTGATGGGAGGAAATGATGCTGTTTCCTAATTATTCCTAATAATTTAGAGGAAAAAAAAAATGGGAGTAGATATCAAAATGAAGACTTTTTGCTAAATATCCTCCCCAAACCTGGAATGAGCCTCCTGTAACTCCCTACCAAGCTTTCTTTCCTCACACCCTGATGTTTTTCACACTCCTGGCATGTAAAATCCAGCCTTATTTCTCTGATGCCAGGGGAAGGTCCCCCCAAAAAAGATGGACACAGCATTTCCAGCCACCATAAATAAGAGTTTTTGGAATTAACTTTATGATAGAAGTCAAAATATCACATCTGGGGTCTGTAGCATCTTAATGAGCCATCACCCAGTCCCAGGACTTTTTTTGCCAGTTCATCATTTTTGATAATTTTTCGTGTTTAGAAATGAGATATTTAATACTTAGGGAAAAAAAAAAAAGTTGAGACTTCCTCATTCTTGCTGTTTTCTCTCTGTTTTCTAAGGAAATCTATTCTATTATACATTTAAAATATCGAATTTCTAGCATGCAAAAAAAAGAGCTGTAATTAATTCCTGCTTTTAGGGGATGCTCTGCATTTGGTCTGGAACTAATGGGACTTCTTCTCCCTCCTTCTCCTTCCTCTTTCTCTCCCTCTCTCCCTTTTTTCTTCTCTTTTTTTTCCTTTTCTCAGTAGATAACACCAAAAAACCAATGATGATGCTGCTCTGATTGTTGCATCTAGAGAAATTTGAGTCAAGGCCTGTCCTGAGCAGCATTTTGGACCAGGAGCTGACCAGATCCTGGAGTTTTTTTCCTCAGGATTTATTATGTGACTCACTGGAGGCTTTGGAAGGTCCTGCACTGATGCAGTGTTTCATCTCAGCAAATCTCTGTCTTATCTTTTCACAACTCCTCATCACTGTGGTCATAAACACACTGATATTTCTGGAAATCCCTTCACCACCCACTTCCACTGCTCCATCTGGGGAACAAAGCAGGGCAGGTGAGACACCTGAGGTCACCTCTGATCCCATGGCATCCCCATGAATGAGTCCATTGCACCTCCTAAGCCCAGTCTAGAAGATGCTCCCACCACCCTCAGAGAAGACTCCTGGAGGTCTTTTGGGGATCTTTGATGGCCAAGAGTGTTGCAGCTCCAAGGAGAACTGTGGAATGAGGTGCCAGCCACACCCAAGGCTCCCTGTGCTCCCTTCCCAAACTGTCCCACGACCACAGCAAGAGCCCAAATGTCCTTTTTGCCACCAGGTGGAGCTGGGAGAGAACTCCTTGGGATGGGCCAGCTGACAGCACCCCGGGAATGCTCAACCCCTGGTGCATGACCAAAAAAAAAGAGGGGGTTTTGGTTTGGCCATTTGGTTGGTTTAAACCCTGCCCCCAGACTGGGAAATTCTTGTCTGGCTGAGGAGATTTCTCCTGAAAAATCAAGGAAGGGGAAATCAGGTGTCATTTAGTCTGTCAGGGATGAACTCCTGCTGCCTGGCTGGTTGGGAATGGGTGACCTTTGAGGTCCCTTCCAACCCAAACCAGTCTGGGCTGCTGGGATTCCACGACTGTTGTCTGGGAGGAGCAGCTGATGCAACACTGCTGTTCTTTGTCTCAGGAGTGACTCTTCCAGGTGACAAATGTTGGGAAAGGAAGAAACCTCCCCATCACCAGTTCAGATTCCCAGTGAGCTGACAAGGGGCAGAGCAGAGCAGTGTTTTCTCCCAGAGCACTCACAGAATCCCACAATGGTTTGGGATGGAAGGAACCTTCAAACTCATCTCATTCCACCCCTGGCCATGGGCAGGGACACTTTCCATTATCCCAAATTGCTCCAATGCCTTGAACACTTCCAGGAATGGGGAATCCACAGCTTTTCTCACCACCCTCACAGTCCAGAATTTCCCTCTCTCAGTTTTATCCACACCCAAGCAACGTGTTTCTGGCCTCTCTCTTTTTTTTGTGTGCTTCACCCAGCTGTGCCATTCCTTCCTCAGGCTGCTTTATGTCTTTTCCATGCACTCAAAATCCTTCCCAGTGCTGCTGGAAAGGCTTTGCAAGCTCTCATGGAGGTACCATAGGTAATAAAATACATGTTACTGAACGCTGTGCAAACAAGTGAGGTCACCCTGTTTAGTAAATCTGTTTTTCCCCCGGCTGAGGATAAAACCTTGTTCTCTCAGAATGCTGGAAAGTCTTAACACCTTCCTTTTTCCCTTTGCTTTTTTCTTCTTCTTCTTCTTCTGCTGCTCCTTTTTAATCCCCTCTGTTGGTTCCCCTTGTGGGTCTCCCACCTATTTACCAAGGGCTCTGATTGTTTTTTGGGGTGAGTGGCAGAGATTGAAGTTTGCTGAGCAGCCTCCCAAGCCCACAATGCTGCCTTTTTCTCAGCAAAGACACCGAGGATCACTAATAGCAGCTTTATTTTCCTTGGCACTTGCCAGAGCTGGAGCCACCCAGCCTTTCCTTGCCCAGTGCTTCTTAATCAATACTAAATGTCTGACAGTGCAGGCAGCTTCCCTCTGCAAATAATTATTAATCAATGCTGAGGGGCTTTGGTGGGGGAGGCAATTCAAGGATGGGGATGATGGGAAGGGGGGGGCCTGGGTTGGGTTTTTGGCAGCAGGATGTTGTTTATGTCAGATGTTGGTGTTTGGATTAGACAGAAGAAAGGAGGGTTGTTGTTTTTTTAACAAAAAATCCACTGGCACAGGTTTCTCAGGGAATCTGTGGATGCTCCATCCCTGGAAACATCCAAAGGCAGGTTGGATGTGGCTTGGAACAAGTTGGTCTGGTGGAAGATGTCCCTGCTCATGGCAGGGGGGGTTGGGCTGGGTGACCTCTGAAAGGTCCCTTCCAACCCAAACTATTCAGTGATTTGAGAATCCACATCAAGCCCAGCTTTCAAATCGAGTTCTGGAGTAGCTCAAGTTGTATATTGACATTTCTTCAGCTTGAGGAACACTTGGGTTCTTAACTGAATAAATATATTCGTCAGACAAAGGGTGCAAGAATTAAAATCCTTGGAAAATAAAGCATTTGCTCTACATAAACACTGTTTGAATTCAGTTATAAGCCCTGTTCTGGTGCTGAATGCACCGATTCAAATATTTAAATCCCTTCCATTTAAAAGGAACCCTTCCATTTCCATCTAATAATTTTCTGTGAAATGCTTCTTCTGAGAAAGGAAGAGTTGGGCAGTTTAAATTCTTGGAGAGCAGAAACTAAACCCCCCTCATTCTGACCTTGCTTTTGCCTGTGAGCCAATGGGAAATTTTCTGCAGGAATGTTTTCCTGTTGGAAAAAGCCAACTTGATAAAACTGATACGGGTTGCCAATGGTAATTCTGCTGAATTTTTTGTTAAAAAGAAAACCTTTGGTTTTCAGGCTCAGGAATTGTTTTTATTCCTCTTTTTTCCCTTCAGGTGCTGTAGCATCTTGGCTGTGTAGAAACAACAAACCTCGAATTCAGTGCAAAAAATGATCTTTATTGCCATTTTCATCAACTGTGAGTGTCCTTCTCTCTCCCAGTCGAGTAGGAAATCTTGAAAATATTTTGCTTTCCTTTGGATCCAGACTGGAAAGATATTTGAAAGCATGGGATTTACCACAGAATGGAAAATCTGAGTCCTCCCCAGCTCTGGGACTGGCAGGTAACAGGCACTTTATGGTGCATTTAAATAATAAAAAAAAAAAAGGATGCGGGAATAAATTGTGGCATCAACTTTCCAGGAACGTGGAAAGAACCCCCCCCCTCCCCTGTTGCTTGAGGAATGTTGAAGCTGATTTGACAAAGCCCTGGAGAATATGTTCTTGAGGGCAATTTGGGATTGGCAGGCAAGTGGATGGGTTGACTTAAGACATTCTTTAGGCTTCCATGAAGGGAGGACAAGCTGTTTATTTTGGTTTCAGGGTTTAATAGGTTTGGAGATATTTCAAGCTACTGGAGGCTTCAAAAATTATTCAGCCCAGAGACTTCTCCATAGGGTTTTTTTTTTTTTATTTTATTTTTTTAGAAAACCTGATCCCTGAGTGGGAGCTGAGGCATTGCAGCAATCTGGTCCCTCTGGTGCAGGGTGGGCTCCTGCTGGATGTGGACACATGGAACCAGAGCTCTGTGCCCACAGCAAAGGCAGCTTTTCCAGGCAGGATTTTGAGGCTGGAGGCTGTGAGTTTGGTGGTGGAATTGTGTGTGGGGGTGGGATTACAGTTCTCTGTCGTGACAGTCAGGACATTTCTGCCTTTCCCCACCCACATGTGGAGGTTCACTGTGGTCCCCCAGAGTGGTTTGGCTCTGCCTTGGCTCCTCCTGGCCACGAGAAATGTCATTAAATCATGCAGTGCATCTTCCTCCCTCCTGTTGCAGCTTCCTCATGGAAACCCATCTGGGATTCAGGGCTCTGAAAATGAGAGAATGAGC
>VYZS01092279.1:0-24308 GCA_013400695.1 Neodrepanis coruscans | reverse complement strand
TTTTTTTGGTGTTTGCCTGAAATCACTGGTGACATCACAGTCTGACTGCAGACAGACTGGTTTGTGGCTTGGGAGATGTAGGTGCAAGTCCCCAGTGGCTCCTGGACAAGCCACTTTAACCTCCCCATGCTTTGGCTTTTTTTTTTTCTCAGAAATGAAACATTTTGGTTTTAAGAAAAAATTCCCCCCCCTGCCCCCAAATGTTTTTTCCCCTCCAGATTTTATATTTTAGATGGAAATTTTCTGAAAGTCAGGGCTTGTTTTGGTTTGTTTTCCCAGTCCCAGTTCCTGCTGGAAAACATTTTTTTTTGTGGAAAACACAACTTTTTTTCCCTTAAAGTGTTCTGAACTCCACCAAAGGAAAGTGCAATATCAGACCTATTATTCTTGTGGTGCCTTTGGGGTCAGGACACATCCACTGCTCACGTAGCCTTTTCCCACTGTGCTCTCCTGGAATGGGAAGGCTGATGGGAGACCAACCCTCAAGGACATGGTTTGGGGTTTTTGTGGTTTTTTTTTTTTTTTGGTCTATTTGCTCTTTAAACATTTCTAACCTCTGCTTAAATTCAGGCTGCTGCTCCCTTATTTTTCAACTGTTTCCAAAGGGAGGAATCCCAAATCCATTCCTCCAGCCTTTTTTTTTTTTTTTTCTTTTTTTCTTCTCTGGAAGTACCACACACAGCTCTTGTTTCCCTCCTTTGCCTCTCCCCCTCCTCACTCTTCATCCTCTACCCCGGATCCCTCCCAAACACTTGGGTTTGGCTCATTCCTGAAGCCAGTTTGGTTTTCCTTCAAGAAGCTCTCGTTGCAAACCACACATTAGCAAAGCAATGAGCTCCTCCAGCCCTCTCTGCTCCTTCCTTGCTGTTGTGAATCCAGGAAAAAATAATAAAAATCTCTCCTCAAGAATAACAAACATCCTTCCCCTCAGCTGCAGAAAAAAAAAAAAATAAAAAAATGAGGATGTTCCAATCCTGAAGCAGAAGTTCATCCCCCCCCCAAATCCATGACGGGGATTTTGAAGGAGTTGAACTCTTTTCCCAACCCTTTTGGTGGATTCTCTGTCTGGTTTGGAGCAGAACCCACGAGCTGGATGGGAATGTTTCATTTAAAAGGGAACCTGGAGTTTAATTGTCCTTTGGTTTTGGCTCTGCTGTGAGCAAAGCCCTGGTGAGTGTCTTGCAGAAAGGAAGCAAACCCAAACCTGGTCAGGGCTGAGTTGCTCTGGTTTATTTTGCTTAATTCACATGAGCATAAACCAAGGGGAAAATGGTTTCAAAGTGGGGTTGTTTGAGTGGAGAAGGCGGAATGTGATGGGGGGAAAGGGGAAAAGGAGGAATTTTCCAGCAGCTGGAGGTGCTGGTTGGGTGTTTGTACCCAGCTCTCACATCTCAAACCACAACCTCTACTTTCTCACTTTGCCACCAGACTTGATGGGGAGTCAGGACTCTGAGAAAGACACCAGGAACTTTCTGGAGACTGCAGTAATGAGGGGTAATTATTAGTTGGATGTCTGGGTTTGGAGATGGGGCTGTATCAGTGCATTCATCTTCACAGAGCCAGACTGGAAGGCACACAAAATGTGTGGGATCTGACGTGGGCTTTGAAGGGAATTCTGTAATTTAAAAATCTTTAAATTAACTTTACCAAGAAGTTAATCCCCTTCCTTACCCTCTCTCCCCCAGATTGCTTGAATAACATGAATCATTCCACCCTGTGCATGTCAGACAAGGAAATTTTCATCTCAAAGCATTCATTTCCTTTCTTTTTGTTATGTTATCAAAATCAACACGTTTCCCATGTGACATTTCCACCTTTTTTTACATGGATAAAACCCCAACATTCCACATTTAAACCTCCCAGAGGCTCAACAACAACCCACATCCTAACAAATCCTGGCACCTTTCCTTGCTTTGCTACTGCTGCTGCTCAAAAAGCTCTGTCAAAATCAACCAAACCATGGTCAGTGCCCCACTCTGCACCTCTGGAAAAGCAAAGACTGTGCTGAAAACATCCCTGGTTCTTTTTTGATACACACCAAAACCTTGAGATGTTCTTCAGGTCACAGGTACCAATGCTGACTTTTAAATGCAGGAGTTATAAAGTCCATCTTTTTCTCTTTTTGTTCCTGATACTTATTTTTTTTTTGCTCAGGGTGGCCTATTTCTCCTTCCTCTGCCCAAATTCCTCTTCTTCCCACTTCACTGAGTGTGTTCGTGGCAGCATCTTGAATTCAGACTCGTGTTTTTTATTGATGTTATGGCTCAGACACTTTTGGTCTGATGAAATCCATAATTTCCACACAGCATCCAAAAAGTGTGGAATATTTTAAGGATGGGGACAGAGAGGGTTTGTCCTGAACACTGCTGTCACCCTTTGAGACAAACTGGTGGGATGAGCCTGCTGGGAAGGTCACATGGACACGGGGAGAGCTTTGTTGTCCCACGGGGAAAAAAGAAGTTTTTTTCCCCACTCTTCATCCAGAGGGAAGGGCTGTTCATGGAATCATGGAATCACAGAAAGGTTTGGGTTGGAAGAGACCTTAAAGATCATCTTGTTCCACCCCCTGCCCTGGGCAGGGACACCTCCCACTGTCCCAGGGGGCTCCAACCTGCCCTTGGACACTCCCAGGGATGGGGCAGCCACAGCTTCTCTGGGAAATCCAGCCCAGTCCCTCCCCACCCTCATAGTCAGAAATTTTTCCCTAATTTCCAATTTAAACCTGTACTCCCTCAGCTTAAGGCCATTCCCTGTGTCCTGTCCCTGCATCCCTTGTCCCCAGTCCCTCTCCAGCTCTCCTGGAGCCCCTTTAGGCTCTGGAAGGGGCTCCAAGCTCTCCCTGGATCCTTCCCTTCTCCAGCTGAACCCCCCCAGCTCTCCCAGCCTCCCAAATCTCTTTTTGTTCCACTTTCTGTCCCTGGACCTCTGTTTCCTCTGCTGTGAATGAATTTTGCACTGTGAGGGGTATTTTTCTCTTCCACCCACCCTTTCCCAGTTTTCCAGCCTGCCCTGGAATGCAGGATTAGGTGTTGTAATGCAGCATTAGGAGCAATAAAGGTCGATATCCTGCCTTCCAAAGTCACTCCTGGGCTCCCAGGCTTTGCTCATGAAAGGAGCCCCATAACCCTCCCCACAAAAAAGGGATTTGGGGAAACAGCTCAGGGCGAGAAAGGGGGGAGGGAAATAATAATAATGATAAATAAATGGAATAAAGCCCAAGCTCTGTCCTGCCTTCCACAGGAGTCAGGAGCCCTTTTGCATTTGAGACACCCAGCAATTACTGCCTAATCCATTTGGCAAATGCAAGATGGTGCCTGGGCTGATTCTTCCCAGCCCAGTTTTTTTTTTGTGTGTGTGTTGGGGAATGTTTGCTGACTGAATTAAGGGACAAGCAGAGAAAATACCCTCCTTGTTTCCCCACCCCAAGGCTGCACAAAGCCTCTGGATTTTTTTTTTTGGGGGGGGGCTGCAGCTTTTGGGAGGTGGAGGCTGCTGAGCCTTTGGATGTCTGGGAAGGTTGGAGGAGAAATTGGGGTGTGGGGGGGAAATTCCTGTCTGCACCTTGGCCCCCTCCCTGGATTTTTAAAACTGTAAAATTGAGGGATTCTGAAAAGGCAGGAAGGAAGGATGGCTACAGAATAAAACTTCAGCATAAATCCCAGAAATTGGGCACTGATGCTTTTCTGTTTTCCCAAGAGCCAACCTCATGTCTTGGGAAGCTTTTTCAGGCTCTGATGAGAAATTTTACCCTCAGTGTGACAGATTCTTAGGCAGTGTCTACCTGGAAAACAATGATTTTTTTTCTGCAGTGAAATGACATTTTTCCATTAAAAAGAAATAATCCAGGAGCCCTTGGGGACCACCAGCAAATTCCCAAACAGTGAGTGTCAAACAGGAGGAAACATCCACAATTTAATCAAGCAGGGTTGTCATGTTCTAATAAGTTGTGAATCTGCCAGGTCAGAATTTATTTTAAAGGAAAAAATCTCCAAGAAATGATAATATCTCCAAAGCATAATAAAAGTTCAACGATTTCAATATTTCATGAGTGATTTCATAAAACAAGGACATTTTATTTCATAAAACAAGGACATTTTATTTCATAAAATAATTACTTACTCCTGCTCTGCACTAGTTTGCTTTGTACCTGTTATTATTTGAATTCCTATAAATTTCTAAATCTATCCAAATATGTCCAGAAAAGTGGGAGAAAAAGCAACTGTAAATGTTAAACTGATGTTTCAGGCTTTTTGCTTGTTTCTTTTCTTGGTTGTGCTATTTTAACAGGGAGAGCATCCCCTGGGGTTTTAATCAGCAACCTCAGCCCTGATTTCTGGAGCTGTGCAAGTGATAGATAAATCAGTAGGTTCATAAATCAATGCACTTAGAAATACCTGAGATGGCAGAAACTTGTCCCACAGACTCCCATCTGTCACTGCTCTGTTTTTTGGGGGAATAAATCCATAAATTTATCCCTGAGAAATCCACAGTAACACTCAGTTCCCCAAGCCCTGTCCCAGCAGGCCCTGGGACAGTTGGATTTACACTCCACTTGGATTGAGTTGGGATATTTGAGAGGGTTTTTTTTTTTTCCCCCTCTCAGGTTTTCCCCAAATCCTCATCAGGAATCTGCTGGAGGCTCCACTCTGGGTATTAAATGCAAGTTTTAACACCCAAGCTCAGCAACTTCAGTGAGCTGCAGCGACCTGGTGGGAGTGACAGCATTTCTCCTGCCCGGCCTTGGGAAGTGCCATAAAAATTAAGGAGGGTTTGAAATGAAAATCCATGATTGATGGTGCTCACGAGGGCCATAGACTCAGAATTGCTCCAGTGTTCATAAACTGAGGACATTCCACTCAACAGCTCGGAGGAAAGGTGTCCCTTTGACACCTTGGCTGTCCTCCAGCTTCAGCTCCAGAAAGACCTCACACAGGGGCCACAGAGAAGCCAGAGGCACATGAAATAACCTGAGCCTGAGGCCATGGCATGGCAGGACCCAAAGGAATGAGGGAATGGCTTGTTAGGCTGGGAGAGTGGCTGGTTTCCACGAGTGTTGTGTACAGAGGACATTTGTGAGCTTGGTGCTGCTGGTAATGTGAGATTCTGGCCCTGCAGTGATGGTTTGGAGACCTTAAACCCCCTGATTAACCACAGCAACAGCCAAGGAATCTCCTCCATCCTCCCCTGCTGGGGGGGGATTGAGCCCTGAGCTGCAGGAAAATAAAAAATCATGTGGTTTTTCTTGATTAATTCTGCTGTTTCCCTGTCTGATTGGATCCCCTGGCAAGGGCACAAGTCAAATCCTGCCAGGGTTATTTGGGATACTGAGAACTAAGAAGTTATTACTTATCTTTCCCCTGTATCTTCCATCTGTCCAAGTTCTGGATTTGGTGTAAGACCTGATGTGGCTCATCGAGTGCTTTTCTCCTTGGGAATTTCCTGGGGACAGCTGGAGACACAAATAATTTCAGCTGAAAAAGAAGGAAAGAAAAGAGAACACTCCATGTTTGAGAAATTCTTCAGTGTGGGTTTTTTGGCCCTTGTTTTTTTAGGGGACATTTGTGAATCTGGAACTGATCCTCCTAAAACTTTTTTTCAGAGGAGTGCAGAGGATATCAGAGGGTACAGTGAGTGTGTTTGGGTGTCACCAGCACCAGGAGACCTTGGGAAGGGATGATTTTACCTGAGGATGATGGATATTCATTGTCTGGGATGATTTTAGGGATGGAATCACAGGATCATAGGATGGCCCGGGTTGGAAGGGGCTTTAAAGGTCATCTAGTGTTGTATTTGTGTTGTTGAATGATTGTATTTAAAGGGAAAAGGGTATGGAAAGGTCCAGGCTGGTGATGGAGAAGGTCAAAATGAATATGAGCAGAACTGGCTCATCAGACACAAGTCCCATCATCACACAGAGCACAAAGCAGTTTAATGACATTATTTCCAGCATTCTCTGATCTCTTCATGTTCAGAGTCATTGTGGATAAAGGGAAGAGGCAGGTGTATCCTTTTCTTTAACCCCACACTTCCCATAAAAGGTGGAATTTAGGGAATGACTCTCAAGAACCAGCTCCAAGTCTGGTCTTAGTTTTGCTTTGGGGGTTTCTGTTTCACTCCTGGATTCCTGATCTCACACTGTCAGTGAGTTGTGGGCTCAGCTGGGGATTGGAGGGTTGGATGTGACCACCAGGGCAATTCCTGCTGCATTTCCCTTGCAAAGAAGGCTGTGAAGGCAATGCCTGGAGTTCCCCAGCTGAAGACACCCTGTTATTTGGATTGCACTGCCCAGAACACAAAGGTCAGCATTTGTTATTCCATCTGTGGAGCTCCTGACAAAGGGTCCCAATGCTGACAGCAAACCTGTGACACCTGAGAGGATGGATCCACTCATTAAAAACCAAATTAATTAGCTGGAAAATCGGCTGTAAAATACCCCTCTCCTCTTTCTTCTCGAGGGCTGGTTTGAGACTGGTCTATTTTGGCTGCAGTGGCCGAAGGTTTTTGTGGTGCTGTGGTGACTGATGGGAGATGAATTTGTGGTCTCAGCCCATTTCCCAGTACACTCAGGGGGCTGTGTCATCCTTTAACAGCTGGCACTGGGTGTCCAGGGGTTCAGCAGAGAAGCCAAACCTCTCTTTGTGACAGGGGGTTAATGAAGGGTCTCTGCAAGAGGAGATGGAGTTGTTGGGAAGTGGGGAGAGACACGGTGCTCTGACCCTGATTAAGTGTGGAGTTGTGGATAAAGCCACCTCCACTTCTGAGCCTCCAGGAANCCAACATCTGCTGTTGAAAGAGAAGGCTCCAAATTGCTCAGGTCAGCCAGGAGCTGAGGATGAGCTGCTACAAGTGTGAGAATCAGGGGCTGAATTCACCTCTGGCACTGAGAGGATGGTTTGGGTTGGGAGGGACCTTCAAGATCATCCATTTCCAACCCCCTGCCATGGGCAGGGACACATCCCACTGTCCCAGGTGGCTCCAACCTGGCCTGGGACACTCCCAGGGATGGAGAGTCCACAACCTCTCTGGGCAACCAGAGGCAGATGATCTGTTTGCATTGCATCCACCTTGGAGGGCTTTGCACCCCCTGACTTCCTGCCTTGTAAAATCAGGGCTTGAGAACTTCTTTTCATCGCCCCAGATTCCCCCAGGGGCTTTTCTAATGGTTAAATTAGAAATAAGCATTAATAACATTCCTGTTTATCCATTTATGATATGGTTTATAATGCAGGCAAAGGATTTAGTGCACTGGAGAGACTTTGAGCTGCTCACATTGTCCCCACATCCTTCTGATAAGTCGATTGTCTTGCCTCAGTTTCCCCAGGAATAAAAAAAAAAACAGGCTGTCATTCCAGTTTTGTAACATTACCCATGACTTCAAAAGCCTTTTCTTTATTGTCCTTAGCAGCTTGCATGGTGTGGCAGAGGCCACAAAGGACCTCAGCACTCCTGGTGACAAATCTTGGGCAAGAGCACGAAAATTCCAGCAATTTCACTGAGTTCTGCCCCATTATTTCAGATTTCAGGAATCTTTGCTGGGCTGTTTAGCACTTTTATATAATAAGCCCATTCCACTGGGTGCCAAAGGCTTCCAGCCAGTGATTTCCAGTGGGAGGGAAGGAGACAGTTTGACCAGGACAAAACCAAAGCCAGGGCTCAGCCCAAAATAGAACCATATCTATTTTGAGAATTTGATTTCGAGTTTTAATCAAGGAACTCTTCAGATGGTCACACAGCCCCTGTGGCTTTGTAGCAAGAACAGGAGGTTCTTGATCCATGGATTGGAGGCACAGGATGGGGATTCTTTCAGAGAGGAGTCATCCACACATCCCCAGGGGGCTGGTTTTTAGGGACTGGCTCTGACCACCAGTGGTTGACTGGGGAGGGGAGGAGGGTTTTGGGGATGGTGTCATGAAGGGAAGGCTGGAGAGCCCGTGGTGACATGAATGAGGAGAGCAAAGGGCTTTGCCTTGGCAGGAGGGAGGGTTGATAGGGATCCTTTGTGTGGTTAAACGCCAGCTGGGCTGTGCCTTGGAGCAGGAGGTTATTCCACTTGGGAGGGAACCCAGTGCCATCAGCAATGTCACAGGGCAGAGCACAGGACTCATCTGCTGCTCCTGGGAATGGTCCTGCAGCCGCTGGCTGAAAGCTGCTGCTGTGTTTGGAAAGGCTCTTACTCATCCCTGGGGGCTGTCCCCATCCCATCCCTTGTGCTGCAGAGGGACAGAGGCCAGGGCTGGGCTGTGCCACTGCTCTGTGGGGATGGCCAGAGTGACAAACAGCTCTTGGAATAGCTGAGGAGACACGATGGCAGAGCCACAGCCTGTGGAAAGAGAGGGATGTTGAATTGCCTCTGCCAGCTGTGACTGGGATGGATTCATGGAGCATCCAGCTGTTGCTGTGCCTGGGAATGCACCCCCCCGCCCCCGTTCCCTCCAGCTGTTCCTCCTCACTGGCACGGCCAAACCCAGCCCTTCCCCTCATCAATGCCTGACTCCAACCCTCATTTCTCAGGGCCCCTTTAGCAGGGTGGCAACTGGAAAATTAGCTGGGGGGGTGTGTGTGTTTTGTTGAATAATTAAGATCCACACGTCTAATGACACGGTCAGGTCTCAAATAATGATGGTCCCCCCCCTCGTCCCCCCACTCCTTATTCTTGCTTTCCAGGGAATGCTGGCACGTTTGGCTCCGTGCATCACACCACAAAAATCTCACTCCTCCAGAAGAGGGCCAATCCACGGAGGAGCTTTCTCCCCAGGCTGATGTATCCCACATGCCTCGTTTGTCAGCTTGGATTTCTTCGGTCCAGACAAAAGGATCAAAGCCAGAGGGAGGGCCAAGGGCTTTTTGGGGGGGAGCTTTAATCCTTGCAGACACGCAGAGCAGAGCAGGGGAGCGGGGCTAGAAAGGCTCAGACGGGGCCAAATTTAAGGAAGGGTATTTATGAGCCGTGCTTAGAAATCGCCTCTGGAGGCTGTGGAGCAGCTGGTGTCCCTTTCAGCTGACATTCGTACACACAGCACAGGCACGAGCAGGGAAGACAAATTATGGACAGGGCTGGTGGATGCAGGAGCAGGAAATCAAGTGTTGTGTGGTCCAGGTTGCCTTTTTTTCCAGCTTTCCGTCACATTTATCTGCACGAAGCCAAGGCAGGTATTAATCCCAGGGCTGAAATGCTGCAGGGGTGGGAAGAAATGTCAATGTTTTCAGCTAAACTGGTCCTCAAAAAGGGCGCTTTAGAGGCTGCAGGGAAATATCTGAGCTCCTGCCATTCTTTTCCAGTCCCTCTCACCTTGGAGGAGTTACCTGGGAAGGAGTACCAGTGGGATGCATTTCACAGCAGCAGAAAGCAGGATGTCTGTAGGAGGAGATACTCAAGAGCAGCAATTTCAAACGTATTCCAAGTCCCAAATATTTGGAGGGTTTTTCCAGACATGATTTACAAGGTTTTCTATGCTTATTAAATGCTTGTTAAGAAGCTGCACGGTGCCTTGTCTTTGAGTTTTGACTAGGAATCATTAACACCCACTCAGGAGAGTTTCACATTCCAAGCTCGGGAGTTTAAGATGGTTTAATATATTCAGGAGACTCCAGGAAAGAACAGACCTGCATCCTAATGTCAGCTGAGCCTGGCTGCAAGTGAATATTATCCTAGAAACACACATTCTCCTGTAACTGTCCCTCAGCGAGGCAAATTTTTTGTCTGGTCTGTCAAAAAACTGAAAAAAACCCCATTTTTTATGGTGAGATAAAGTAAGACACTGTTGTCCCCAAGCTAGAAATGGTGTGATATTGTCCACAAAGGTTGGAAAAAGACATTATTTCCTTTAAATCTGGTGGATTAGTAACTTCTCTGCTACCCACAAATGGGCAGTAGCTGTTTATGGGGTTTATGTCTTTGAATTGACTCTTCCAATGCTTTTTGTGTCAAACTTTTTGACTCTCTACCTTTAAATACCTTTGTACAGCACAGGGCTTTGTCCCATGGGTGCACTGGCTCATCCCTCTCTGGAATATTTTCCCCTGGGTCAATATTGACACCCCCATCTCCAAAACTTCCACTAAAAAACTACAGTGGTTGTCCCAGAGGTGGAAATTCTGAGCCTTTAGTGGGGTCCTGTCCTACCTGGGAAGGACTGGGGGACACCCAGCAGGTCACAGGGCTCTTCATTCCCTGGCCCTGGGAGAAATAATCTCTTTCCATGGCAAATAACCACATTCCCTCTTGCTGGACCAGCCCTGATCTAGAGAGGATGAGCAGTGACATGTCTGGAAAAGTCCTGCAGATCTCAAGAGCTTTGGGTTAGGGTTACACACACCAGAGAGAGTGACACACACCCCCCCATATTTATATATTTATATATTTATATCCATTCCACTGTGCCACATTTCTGAGGACACAAGGTCTGCTGGAGCCCAAATCCAACAAGACACAAACTCAGGCTTCTGAGAGTGGAGTGGAAACAGGGAGGTCCTGCTCCACCTCATCCCCATCAGCCCAGCACAGGTTTTACTGTTCCTCGACGCTGTATTTTCATTCCAGGAGTAGCTGCAGAGCTCCGCACACGTTTGCGTTCCCTCTGCCCCTGCCTGGGCTGGCAGGAGCTGTTGCTAAGCGCTCATTGTGAGTGTTTGTGTACACTCAGCTCCAGGTTACCGGGAAAATTTGGGAAAGGCTCACCCTGGAGGTGACGATCTCACCAACTCCGAGGTGACTCCCCCGAGCAGCTTTTGCGGGGCTTTCAGGGAACTCCTCGCTCTTTGCAAACGCTGACACGACTTTTTTTTTTTGAACGAACAATGCCAACATTTTGGTTGTTTTTATGGCCTCCCATAGATCAGGGAAGTGCTGTATCAGCTGTGGCAACCCCTGATGGAGGGAGCAGCGCTGCACATCATTACACAAACTCATTTCCATCACCCAGGGACAGGGAGGGTGCGTGGAATAAGTTTATCCCCATGATCTGTTTGGAAATTGGGAGTGGATGCAAAGCAAGCCCCTCTCTGGGGTGCTTTCAGGAGGGAAGAAACCAGGCACCCCCCCCCACCCCCCATCTCCTCCAAATCTGACTCAACCCTTGCTTGGCAGCTCAGGGAAATCATCCTTCCAGCGTCTTTAAGGGCTGGAGTGGGAGATGGGAAGGGATTCTTGGAGCAGAGGCTGCTGGAGCCACGACAGGACCGAGTGTGAGAGCAGTTCAGGGGAAGTCTTAAGCAGCAGGAGGGCAGAACAACAGCCCCGGTGCTGTATCCTGCTCTTGCTCCGGTGGATTTACAGCTGGTTCCTTTCCTGGAATGAAAAGATTAGAATCGCTGGAGCTGCGTGTGCGTCTTCCAGCGAGGAGAAGTAGGTATGCAGCAGCTGTGAAAATAAAGAGCCATCGTAGTAAAAAAAAAAAAAAGGGCTGGAAACTGGGGAAAGGGGGGGGGGGGGGGAAAATCCTCAAATTTCCTTCTTTTTTTTTTTTTTTTTTTTTTGTGAATTTCAGAGTGTGAGTTCCTAATTCGGTTTGAAATAACCAAATTCTTGGGGGCAAGATTTAAAACTGAAGGAAAAAGGGGGTTAAGCTCCTTGGTGCTCAAGGAAAATCAGTTCATTTTTTGTGTCTTTTGTCTCGTTTCTGCCTTTCCCAAGGGTGCTGCTGATCCTGGAGAGCCTGACTGCAAGGACTCGAGGCTGCAGAAGCTGATGAGAGGAATTTCTGAGCCATTTGGGCTGTGTGCTCAGTCAGGGGGTTGGTTCAGCTTCTATTCATGAGCTGGGGACCATCAGCAATCCTGGAGGGAGAAAGCAGATAGATACACACAGGCAGGTGGTGACCAAAGATCCACCTGTGGCACTGCACTTGGGATTTCCACTGGAATATCCATTATTGGAGGAATAAAAAAAATAGAATCATAGAATCCTTCGGATTGGAAAAGCCCTCTGAGATCACCCAGTGCAACCATTCATCCAGTGCTCACCACCAAACCATGTCCCCAAGTGTCACATCCACCTCTCAAACACTTCCAGGGATGGTGATTCCATCCCTGTTCCAACACCTGCTCCATTAGGGAGCTCAGGGAAGCTGAAATGAAAGCTTGAGTGAAGTTAGAGGGGGGAAAACCCTCTTTTACCCTCTCTTTGATCAAACCTGAAGTGTGGGACCAGTTCAGAGGAGCTTTCCTGTCCGATGATGATGGGGAGAGGTGGCACCAGGAGTGATGAGACCCATTTTCATGTCCCTCCTGACTTGGCTGTGGACCAAGATGTTTCTCTTGGCCCAGACCTTGCTGCAAACCCCCTCCTTTGGCATTATTTTGGGCAGGAGGAGAAGATTCTCCCTCTGGGAATGTTCCAAACTCTGCCAAGCAATGGAGCTTCTCTCAGGACAAACACACCAAGCTTTTTTGGGAGTGTTCATCATTAACAGTGGGATTTAGGCTTGATGGTTGTGGAGATGGGAACCCTCCAGCTCATTGCAAATGCTTAATTCCAAACCCCTGAGTTCTCCCATTTGTCTCTGATACCAAAACCAGGCAGGAACAACAGGGAAAACTGAGTGGACTGTGAAAAGCTTCTTCCCAGAGACCATTTTATGATGCAAATAACACCTCTTGCCTATCAATAGTGAAACTGTCAATTGTGAATTTACAGGTTCTTTTATTCTGCCTAATTTTTGAGCTCCTTGGGCTTCATCCACCTCTTTGCAAATCCAGAACCTGTTCTGGCTCCCAAGCAGAGCCAAGTGCCCTGTTCTACAGGAAAAAAAGCCCCAAAAAACTTCCTAAGAACTCTCATGGAAAGCTTCCCTTTCTTCCTGACTCGTGTTAGCAAGGAATCAGCTTGTTCTGAGAGTTTCCATTCCCTCCCAAAAGCACGTGTTAAAGTCCCTTATTAATCTCTTTACAGGGTTGTTATTGATCAACACATATTCCAAGGAAATAAGAAGAACAACCCTGGAGTTTGCAGAATTATTTGTTGTGTACTCACTTTCCCCCCCCTCCACCACCACCTCCCCTTAATAACTTTTCACAGCCCCTCACAGAATTTGTTGAGCAACCCCTGAGATTAGAGGCTGGTTTGGATTTGGTCCTAGAAAAGAAGCCAAGCAGGATAAATAAAATAAAACATCTGGATGTCTAGCCATCAGAATATCATCAGATATCCCCTGATTCCGAGGGCATGTTGTGCATGGAAGGTAATAATCTGAAGGATTGGGCTGTTCATAAAACCATAACTCTCTGCAAGAATGTGGAATGAGACACAAAATCATGTTGATGTGTGTTGATTGCCTAGAAAATTTACTGTGGAAAATCACGAGGTCTGTAATGAATAGTTGGATCCCTGGGACGGGCCCCTGTGCCAATAAAACCTAAACATATATTTAAAAAACAAAGATAACAGGAGGCAGCCCTTGCTGAGCAGAGATGCAGGAAACAATGTGAAGGATAAACACTGTGGAAAGGGAGGGGAAAAAAAAGGCAAATAAGGTTCTAATTAGTGGGAGGGACTGACTAGATTACACAAAGGAGATAAAAGCGAGGAGACCTAATTGGAAACACAGCAATGTGGTATCAAACAATCCCAAAAATGTTATCTGGGACAAATGGGGCTTCGGTTCTTTCCACGGGCAAGTGCTGAGCAAAAAAGGTTGATGCTCTGGAGGTTAAAAGACAGGAAGGAGAGAGGAGCAAAAAGATCAGTCATGACTCAAATGCCCAGTTCCCAAATTGAGTAACAGGACATGCAACCCTTCCTCATGTTGGAAACTGCAGTTCCTCTCCCAACCCTCCTGGAAATATGTGGATCAATGTGAAATGTCCGAGGTGTTCATCAGAGATCGGATCTAGAATTAGACCTAAGAAAACACCCTGTGGTTAATTACCAATGAGGTGCTTCTCATCACTCTCTGGCCTCCTGATTGCCTCGAATTGGTGCCCCAGCCTTGATTTTGGATGCCCTGAGAGGGAGCAGAGGTCCCTCAGCCCCCGTGGATGAGCTGCTTGGGTGGGGTGCCCGAGTCCCACAGCCCTGGTTCTGCTTTTTGAAGGCACAGGCACAGCTTTTAAAGGCTGCTTGGTACAAAGAAGGGCGTTTTCACACACGGTTTTGGCAGGATTGGCTCGGACACCAGGATTTGCTCAGCAAATCTCCCCCTTGCAGAGGATGCAAAGATGCTGCTCCTGCCTGGATCAGTCAGTGCAGCCTGCCAGGCAGTGCCAGCTCCTGTGGAATTTCAAACACAGGCATATTTGTGGTCGTTTCCACTTCTTTTGTAGGGCTTTGCTCAGCAGTACTGGGAACACGTTGGCCTCGTGGCTTTCTGGCAGGGGATGGTGGTGCTGTGATCCCTCCACGGGTGTGTGTCAGCCTGTTCTACCTCTAAACTGTTGTGCCTGAGCTGGGAAATCTGCCTTTCCTTCTCGGCGATCAGCAGAAAAAGGCACAGCCCCTCTCCCAGAAGCTGCTGCCCTGGTTTTCCTGATTTTCCTGTTTATTTTAGTGAAACAAGAGCACGGGATCATCTTTGCTGTCAGCCCCCTGCTGCCAGAGAGGCTCGGTTTGCTTCTGGAGAGGAGCTGCCTTGCATTTTGGATATCTTTTAAAAAAGGAAAATGTATTAAAAAACTTTGAACTTGGCCTTTTCCTCTGCTGGGCTATTTATAGCAGAAGTGTCACAGAGGCTTTTCACTCCTTCCTCTCCTCTTCCTGTTCTTCTCCCCCCCCCTCTAAATCTTGACAAATGAACAGATATAAAAAGAGGACAGTTCTAATCTCCCCCAGTGACAAGTGTTTTTAAGGGTCAGCGAATGATTAAAAACTTCCCAGCGCTTTTCAAAGCACCTTTGGTGTTGCAAAGAGATCTTGCACCTCTGATTAATGAGGTGCAAATTAATTGTCACAAGCTTGGATCGTTTGCCCCGTGAACCTGATGGCACCAAGTGACCTGACCCACTCCAGAACTGACCAAAAAAAACCCCAAACCCCAACAAGCCAATGGGGAAACATCCCTCTAAATAAGGACAGATTTTTTAGATGGATTCTAAAAATGAATATTGTCTCATCTTAGCATGTGGTAAAATTCTGAGGTTATTGCTGGTGGCCAAATATAAAAAAGCAGCTCTGCCATATGTTCTTTTGATAGATTTTAAGCAGGGGACCATGCTGTGGTTGAGGTTTGCAGCTCAGATAGGGAGTGATAGAGTCAGAGAAATATTTGGAACAGCAGCCAAGGGTCAGGAATGGCGGTGCAGACACTTTTGGAAAGTTTTGAGGCAGGACAAAGGTTCTGAAGCAGCAATGGGATCAAACAGCCACAGGAGCAAGAACCCAGTTGAGTGACTCATCCTTGAAGGATCTGGGATGGAGTTTGGTTTTGAGGTTATGAGGAAAAGTTTAGTCACTGGAAGGGTGGTCAAGCCTTGGAAGGGGCTGCCCAGGGACGTGATGGGATCCCCATCTCTGGGAGTGTGAAAAACCCCTGTGGACAAGACCTGGGTTATTTGGCTTGGCAGGGCTGGGTTAATGCCTGGACTTGAGGGTCTGTTTTCCAACCTTCATGATTTTATGGCTCTGCCCTCTTGGTCCAGCCTGTCCAAGCTGAGCTTTGCTGGGTGACTGCTTGGTTTGCCAGGCTGAGCTTCCATCTCCTGTGCTCATGCTCTCCCTTCCCTCCTCACTTCCAAGACAATCTTTCCCTGGAATCCACAGTGTGACCCAGGGAAATCCAGGACAGGGGATACTCCAGGTCACATTGTCACCTCTTGGTCAAAGCAGGGGCAGAGAAGAGGGCAAACCATCTCTGGGGGATGATGAGCTCTCACCTTCAGCTTGGGGAAGGACAGTGGAAAAGGGCAAAGGAAAGGATTCTTTAGCATCTGCCACGAAGGAAAACTTTCCATGAATCAAACAGGATCTCACTGCTCTTTTCATCCCTGGCAGAATTGCTGGGCTGGCAGAATTCAGAGCCTTTCCACCCCTGAAAAAAACAATTTCTAAATGACTCAAAGCTGTGAAGAACAGCCCTCATTTCTCTGGTTCCAGGGATTCACCTGGACTGGGCATTATTCCTTATTTACAGAGGGTGGGAGATCTAGAGCTAAATTAAAGAACAATGAGACAACACTGTGTAGGTCTGGCTGCTCCACAAAGTGTTTTCAAGGTCTCCACTGCCACTGAATTGTGTTAATTTATGTCTTTTTATGCTTTTTTATGTCTTAGTACCTCATCTAAGGTGTGCAATGGCAATGGAAACTAGGGGTGGTAGAAAGGAAAGAGTAGGGGGAATGTTTTTTCAGTCAAAGTTATCCATCCAAAATGTGATATCTTCCATAAATGGGTCTTTTCTTTATTTTTCTGCAGTAGCTGAAGCCAGCCAGGCATATTTAGAGGGCAAATGAACAGATTCAGGAGGATCTGTCACAAATGAATCCTTGTCAGAGGATCATTCTGATGATTAGAAATGAAATGGAAGAGGGATGATGCAAAGTGAGTTAAATACTTCATTCTCTGATTTGAAAGATTTCTGCTTTGCTTAGAATTCCTGTTCCAACATTAAAGCAGCAGTGCCTTCAGTAATAACAATGACATAAACCTCCAGATTAGCTTATTATTAGTCTTTGGGCACTCCAGATTCTGATATAAACCCATTTCCCCCTTTGAAGGCTGGGAATCCCTCTGTTTTTGATCTGCAGAGCTGTTTGCCAGGTTTGGTGTGATGGGGGCCTTTCCTGACTCCAACTTTTTGAACTCCTCTTGATGCCCTGACCTGTTTTTACCAGAGCTGCCACGTTCTCAGGATGCCTTTGCAAACAGCCCTCAGGATTTCTCTAAAGCTGGTTTTCATCTCATCTAGAATTTTTATTATTAGTATTTTTTTTTTTTGCCTTTCCTGGGCTTTTGTTTAGATCCAGAAAAAGCAATAAATATCCCAGGAAAAAAAAAAAAAAAAAAAGAGGAAAAAAAAAGGCATTCCTGGAAGGTCAGGGTGCATGGAGCCACTTTAGCCATTAACAGTGTCTGCAGGGCACAGTTCCCAGTCAGGAGATGGAGGCAGGGGGTTGGGATTTCTCTCATTTTAATATCAGATGTCTGCAAATTATTGAAGCCTGTGCAAGTCACTCAGTTCTGCCTTTGCAGGGAAAGCAGCCTCCAGACACCCATTCACTCCCTGGCCCCCAGGTTTAATCTCATTAAAGGCCTCTATAAAGCTGTTTAAAAGAAAATTAAAAGAAAAAAAAATAAAATAAAAGCAAATCAACCAAACCAACCCCCCCAAAAAAATGGGGTTTCTTTTGTCTCAGGACAGGTAAGAACTGAAGACTGACAGTGCTGTCTCTATGTCAGGGATTTTTTCAAGGCAGTTTTCCTTCCAGCTGCTCTCTCCCCTCCTAAGTTTCCCTCACCAGAGACTCTCTTAACCCCAGCCCATTGCAGCTGACTTGAAACCCTGCAAGTCAAAAGCAAGAGCAGCTAAATTTGCAGCCAAGTAGGGGCAGTTCCTGTCGAATTCCAAGTGGAAAGCCAGGTGCTTTAAATGCACTTTGCAAGAGAGGGGTTAAGTTACAAAAATAAACTGCCTTGCACTGGCACAAGCTCGAGGAGAAAGGAGAAAAAGAAGAATTATGCTCATCCAATTCTATAGAGCTTGGCAGGAGATGGGAAAAGCAGAGCAGGGTTTTCTAGGAAAGCACAGGGAAAGTCACTGCTTAGAAAGCTGAGCTGGGGAATTTTGCTTTTTCCCTCTTTATTTTTTTTTTTTTTTTCATTTTCCTGGATTCTCACAAAACCACACAGGCCAGGAGGGATTTACTTCAGTGTCTGCCACAGTGCACCAGTGCAGAAAGCAGCTTTTTGCAGATGATGTTGGGTGTGCTGAGAGAGTTTCTGTGGCCCTGTTTGAGCAGAGGCAAAGCAAAGCCTGAAGTGCAAAGAGCATCAAAATATTCTGAGAAGCTTCAGCCCCATGGAAAGCCAGACACAGCCCATCCATGTCTATCTCTATTGGCATTTTAATATATATTTAAGTTATAATTTAAAGTGGGACTCAGGTCTCTACACATCCCTGGTAAAGAAAATCAGCAGGGCAGGAACAGCTCTGCCTCATGTGAGGTGTGAAACCAACCCTTTTCCCTTTTCCTCCTGAGTTTTTCTCCTCCTGCAGAGCCCCTGGACCTTCTCCAGGTGGGCATGGTCCTGGTTTTCCAGGATCACTCATCCAGGGGTCTTCTCCTGCTTTTCCAAAGGGTTTGGTGCACACTCATGATGAGGGTTGGGATCCTGGTGGGGGTTTTGCTTCACATCCCTGAGAGCTGGATGATGAGTGTGTGGCTTTTTCTCTGGGACAGGCATTTCTTGGGGTTCTCTGGGACAGGTGACAGCAAAGGGAATAAAGATTTCTTGAGCTTTTTTTCCTTCAGCAAAATGGGAACTCGTGGAGAGTTAATTTATGGGTATTGAATATTTAAAGATGAGCACAATGTGATTAAAAAATAAGCACTGATGGTCAAAGTTAAGGATTAGCTTTGCACAAAGATGAAACTTTATTGGTATTTTCAAATTTCCAGCAGCTTCAGTTCTAACTGGGCTTTGCCCCTTCTCATTTTCCCCCTGAATAACCTCCCAACATCCTTGCAGCCCTCCTGACTTCCCTTCCCCTCCTTCCAAAGGTCATAAACTCCCCTTTTTTTTCCTGAGTTCCAGCCAAATCCCTCTGTTCATCCGGGCTGCTCTTACCCACAGGGTCATCTTTCAGCACATGGGGACACCCTGCTCCTTCCCCTCCAAGATTTTCCTCTGCCAGGACTAAGTTGTGCTGCTGTGGGTGAACTCCAGCTTGACCACAAAGTCCACTCCAGTGCAAAGTGCTGATTTACAGGGCTCTCACTGCACTGGAGAAAGGGCACAGGGGCTCCCTAAAAATAGATGTCTGGTGCTATTCGAGGCTCTTGGGAGCCTCAGACATCCACAGGAGGTTGGTGGGTACCAGACAGACCTTCCAGAAGGCTCGTGGAACACCCTGCAGCACCTTTGTTTGGGCAAGTGAATCATGGCTTTGATGAGCTTGGAGAAAAGGGATTGATTTTTCCTTTAAAAAAGCTGAAAGGTATAAAATTATTCCAATTTGAGGCCATGCCCTCAATCCCTTTGGGATGATGGAAGAATAATCACAGTATTATTGTCACATTTTCCACATAAAGAAGAAATAAAAAGGAGGTAAGACCACATGGGTACAACCAGAGTGGGGAAATCCAGGGGTTGTATCCCAGTCTTTACCTGAAGGGTTTTTCAGGAACCCCCTCCCTCTGGAAAAGAATTAGGAGGAAGTCTCAGGCTTCTTTTAAAATCAAGTAATAACCCTCAGAAGAAACCTTAAAAAAGGCCCAACTGGAAACATTTGCAGGATGAGAAGGCAAAGAAAGGGCTTGCATTAATTTTTTTGTAAAAGTCTGATGAAGTTTAAGTCGATAATAAGCCTGGGGTGGGAGAAGGAGGTGGGGGGGGAGGCAGAGAGGGGCTGACTCATGTTTTTTGACTGTTTGGGGTTAGCACCAGTCTGTTTGGCAAATTCTTGTGTGTGCTTAAGATGTGTGAAGGAAATTATAATTGGTCCATAGATGATTTGTTAACTAAAAATAGGGCTAAAGCTGTAAAAATATTTGTAACATAAAATTTCCCCAGCTCTTCATCATTCTTCGGTGCTTTGCTCAAAAACACTTTGCAAACTCTGGGGTCTCTAAACACCTCTCCAAGGCCATTTGTTTGAGAGCTGATGGCAGAGCTGAAGATGCATTTCAGCACGTTGGGTGAGATCTGCAAAGGCAGCTAAACCCCAGCAGGACCTGCCAAGGTAATGGAGCAACTCCTTTTCCATCACAACGTCGAATTCCAGCTCTGACTTCAACATTTTCACCTCCCCAGCACCTTTTTGTGGTATCAGAAAAGTGCTCTGGCCCTGTGTTTCCAAGTGAAGGAGCAGCAGCTGAGGTTTGAACCATCTGGCTGAAAAATCTTGCTGCTTGCAAAGGTCCCCAAAGCACCAAATTCATCCCAGGGTTTGCTAATCACCACCTTATCTTTCCAAGCCCTACTTTTGTGTGTTGTCTCCATGTTTTGTGAGATTGCCTTGGCCACTTCTTCTCAGCCAATTAAAAAAACCCAAACCTTCTGGGACCCCCATTTTTCCTGAATCCCAGACAGGAACGTTCCCAGATGTCCTCAGCAAAGTTTTTTTCCATGAGGGAGAAACCCCAACTGTGTGGTCTCACCCCTTCCGTGGCACATCACCTCATTTCTTTGGGTACACTTTGAGAAAGTCACGGGGGTGAGGCTGGAAATGATTGAAAGTCCAGTTGAACTTGGTGGAAAAATTCCTGCCCTGACCTTCCCCAAGCTCTGGCTGCTTTCCAGGCTCATGATGTTCACACCTCCTTAATGCAACCCCCGGCACTTGAGTCATGTAGAGCTGGGAGAGGGGAAGGGGAGGGGGGGGGAAATGTCAGGTACTGCAGAGTGAGCAGCCACCCTGGAGCTGCTCAGCTTTTCCCAGCTCTGCCACGTTTCAGCCCAGAGTTTATGATTTGCTCCTTCTCCTGGTGCATCCAGCCCCAGCCAAGGCTTTTCCTGTGTCACAGGGATATGAGAGGCCACCAACACCTCAGCACTGACCTCAGCCTTGCTCTCTCTCTGCTCTTCCCCCTCCTCTTCCTCTCCCCACTCCCAGGACAGCAGCGTGGTGGGCTCCAAAAATCTGTCAGCTGCAGTTCCTGCTCCCTGGAATGACAGGGGATGGATTGTGGAATGGCTGAGACCTGCTCAGTGTTACCTCCCTGTCACCCCTCATCTGCCCTTTGGTAGAAGGTGGATGAGCAGAATCCCACAAATTCCTTTTCTTTCCTCTTTTTTTTGCCTTCCCATTTCTTTCCCTCTTCTGCTGCTCTGCCCTCTCACTCAACCCACCCCCTTCTCCCCCTTCCAGTCAAGATTTAAGCCCATGTCCCTTAACCAGCCTTGACCACAGCAAGAAATGAGAACATGGATGTGGTAAATGCACATCCATGTGTGTAAAAACAGCCTTCACATCAAGGTTTGCAACTTGTTGCAGAAAGGGTGGAGAGTCTGGGAAAGAATTTACTTGGGAATGGGAACAAACTGTAAGTTTTCAGCTAATTTTGTTGTTTTTTTTTTTTTTTTTATTTCAATCTCCACCCCAGCTCTCTCTGCATTCAGCAGTGGAATTTTTTTTTTTTTTTTCCTTGAGGGAAATTCTTCTGCTTGAAGGCACTAGATTGAATTACAGGTCACATCTCTGCTTGGTATGAAATCAGCAGTTACATGGGTCCATATGACCTGACAAGCCAACTTTCACTTGTCTGGGTAATTATATATCCCTTCCCTCCCTGTGTCACCAGGGGATGGTCTGGTTCGAATAGAACTGAGGTGGCTGATGTCAAAAAGTGGATAAGAAGAATTTGGAGGAGAGAAGCTGAACCACAAAGTGGTTGGCAGTTGCTTTCTGGGAGTTGGATATTGCAGGAAGCAGCAAAGTCTGTCCTGGATGGATCCAGAAGTTTGTGTGTTGTGACCCTCAGGCTTTAGACTGAGAATAAACAGTTTATTAGATAAAAAATGTCAGCTGGACTTTCTTCTATTAATGTTTTATGCTTGGCCTGGTTTTTAAATGCAAGGTCACCACAGTTTCCCTTCTGTGTCTTTGACTTATACAAAAGAAGATTTTGTTGTTTTATTCAGACAAGAAACATGTCCCAGCCATCCCTGAAGGTGTCCAAGGCCAGGCTGGAGCTTGGAGCAACCTGGGACAGTGGGAGGTGTCCCTGCACATGGCAGGGGTTGGAACTGGATGAGCTTTAAGGTCCCTTCCAACCCAAACCATTCCAGGATTCTGTGATGAAAAGCACCAACATCACTGGAGTGAAGACCCCCAGTGGCTTCTCTGCAATGATTAAACAAAGCTCTGAGCATATCCCTGTGATGGGAGCTAAAAAGACAAGTTTCACTGGGGGTGACCTGAGTTGTTGCTCACTTTTCCTGCTGGAGGAATTTTGCCTCCCAGTCTCAGTCAGATTCCCCCAGATCTTGGCTCTGAGGTTTCTCCTGGGTTGTTGGGCCAGGAGAAACTCCAAACCTGCCTGGGGGAGTCTGGCCAGCTTTAAAATAAACCTTGCACTTGCTCATTTGAGATGGTCCTTGGAGGGACACCCTGATGTCTGCAGTTGCAGAGCACAGAATGAAGGGCTCCCACCCTTGGTGCAGTGAAACCCAGGAGCTGGAGGGAAAACACACAGCAAACACCTTGGAAATTGGTTTTTTCCCTATTTTTCCCAACACGAGGAGTGTGTGAGCGCTGGATTTGTGCCAGTTGCAGGTCACTGCACACAAGCAAAGCCCTCAGGAGCTGCAGCAGCAGGTGGGCAACAAGAAGTGGGCTGGGGCATCCTCAGCTGTTGGGAACATTTGCTGGGAGAAGGAGATGATCAGGGGTCATGTCTGTGTTACAGGGTTTGGGATATGAGGCATTAATTAACAGCAGGTGCTGGGTGTCTAGACAAGGACGTGGCAAGCCAGAAAAAAAAAAGAAAATAAAAAAAAAGAAGCGAATTTTCAGGTGATTATTGGCAAAAGGTTGAGAATTAACCACTTAATAACCCTCAGGGTGTGTTGGTTTAGTTTGCAGTGTGTAACCAGGGAGTTTCCCTTTTATCTGCAGAATTTTATAAATTCAGAGCAGCACCTTCAGAAATCCCAGAGTGCCAGGTTGGAAGGGACCACAGTGGGGCATCTGGTCCCATCATCCCAGATGGTTCTGGAATATCTCCAGTGAGGAGATTCCACCCCCCCTTTCTGGATAATCAGTTCAGTGCTGGGCCACCACACAGCAAAGTTCTTCCTCATGCTCAGGTGGAATTTCCTGAGCATCAGTTTTGAGATGATCCTTGAGGTCCCTTCCAGCCAAATTTTGTGCTTCTAAGAGAGGTGTTTGATAAGTTCAGCACTTTGGGTCCTGGATTTCTGCAGTCTTGACTCATCCAGAGCTCCCATCCCATCAGAGGGTATCAATCCCTTTCCATACCTTGAGGAAGGAGGAATATTCAGGCCATGAAGTTTGTCCTGCTCAGCCTGTGAGAGATTGTTGGGGTTTTGGGCTTATTGGACACGTGATGAAGAGCATTAAAAAATCCATTTGAGTCTCATTGTTGAATTTGTAAGGGTTTAATAAATCCTTTGGCAGAAATCAAACATGTTTGGGAAGCACTGGGTGAGTCTGAAATCAACTATTTAACGACCCTCTTTTGGATTTGTGTCTCTGAATCTTGATGACAACCAAAGACCAAGAGACCAAAACTTCTAAAAACATTTTTATGAGGGCAGGAGAGAGCACCAACCCCCTGTGACTCTGCTCCTTGCACTTAATGATCCTTGTGGGTCCTTTTCAACCCAGGAGATTCCATCCTTCAATGATTCTCTCAACACTAAACTCTCTCAGTTATTGAGATATTGTTCTCTTAATTAAACCCCCAAACATTTCAGCTCTTTTGGGGGATAAATGTGACTTTTTTTTTCTGTAATTAAGGCTCAAGTGCTTTTTCTCCAGGAGCACTTCATCTTGTGCTTGACCTGCAGCACATTTTCAGGTTCTTTGCTGAAGGAAGACTTTGATCTCCATTATTTTTTCTGCTTCTAATCTGAGCTTGCCTTGTACAAATAAACCCTAAACTGACATCATTTCTGAGTGCTCTAAACTGCTTGTGTTGAGCCAGGTTTGCTGTTCTCTCGCTGTGCAAGGCAACCTGGAGGATGCAGCTGCAGGATCCCAAAGATTAGTGGCTGGAAAGGAACATCTGGATTGATCTGCTCAAAAATTCTTGTATTAATGAACTTCTTAACTGTGCCCCCTTTTTTTGTCCTCCCCTTGTGTTAAGTAAAAACTTGGGTCACAGGGTGTGGATTTGCTTTTGGGGCTGACACAGAATTGAAGAGGGTTTTGCTTGGCAAATATTGCTGAAAACAGTGATTTTTATGTGATTTTTTTTTTATATCTCTTGCCCTTGCAGGTGAAACCAACACAGATCTGCAAGTGAGGGGTGTCTAATTTCAGTTACTGAGCTGCTTTCTTGGTGACAAACTTGCTGGAATTATTTCCTGAGAAATAATAAATATTATTTCTTTCATTCCCCCACTTATGCTGAGATTTAGGGCATTATTTTTTTTCTCTACAGAAAGGTCATTTAAAAAGTCCCCTTCCAGCTGAAAGAGCTCCAGGCTTTCCTAAAATATAAATTTATATTACAAATATACTTATATTTTTAAT
>VYZS01092277.1:0-19459 GCA_013400695.1 Neodrepanis coruscans | reverse complement strand
GCAGCAATTTTCTCCACTGCAAAGGTAACATCCAGGCAGCAGCTGAATCCTGTCTCACAATTTCAAAAGAAAGGTATTTATCCAATATCTGCAATCAGATACTCACTATAATTTCACTTACTCTCACTATTTTTTTCCAATTCCCCCCACACCCAATCTCAGTCCCCTGTGCCCCTGCATAGTGAAAGACCCCTTCCACACACAGACCACACAAGGCACACCACAATCAGCACAAGCAAGTTACAATGGTGCTCTGTCCACGTCTGACTTGAGTTCCATGTACAGTCAAGTCCTGAATACTAATGGGAAGGATAATGCTTTTTTAAAGAATGTGAATTCAGTGTCTTACAGCCACAGCACTGACGAGCACACACTGCAGTTGTTTTACTCCTGCTTGCACTGCAGCTTCAAATGGAAGCATAAGGCACATCTCCCTTCCCTGTACCTGTTCTGACATGCAGACTGTGCTTACCAACTGCACAGGGATGTTAATTAAAACTCCAAGCAGATGCTGAAATGCAAGGATGAGGCAGTCTGATGGCCAGTCCCAGCATGGCATCTTCCTGACAAGGCTGTCCAAGTTGAACTGATTTATAAAGACTTAATACCTACATTTCTATCATTTCTTAACCAACTGCAGCATAAGCAACACTTTTTAGGGGACACTGAAACTAACAGCACCTAACTGCTGAAAAAGTGAGTATTTAAATACTGATGGCACCAAAAAAAACCCCAAATCCACAAACAGCACAGAATAACTAAAGCATCCAAATTAATGGATAAAGCTTGAAGACATGAGTAGATTTATTAAGAAAGAAACTTATTTAATATTAAACGTTCAATGACAGAGACAATCAAGTTTGTAACAGAAATTCAAAGATACTTTATTTCCATTTCTTGTATATCAAGAAGCTAGGAATAGCTTAGTTGTAAAAATGGGATTCATTTTAGTTCGATTCACACAAATACTAAACATTTATTCCTGTGTTTTAAAGTCCAAGAATGAAAACTTGCAATTAAACACTGAGCAAGCCATGTGTTCAGGTTATGTTGGTTTCTTATCTTAAAAAGTCTTAAAGGAAAAAAAAAAAAGGATACAGGACTTATATTCTCAGTAGCATATGTGCTATTATCAACACATCTTTCTGAACTCTGGGAGGAAACACCAGTCCTGAATTAAATTTTATAAAAAAAACCTCTAACTCAACTTTATATTTTTCTACGCCACTACAGCTTTCTTTCACCTCATTTTAAAGCAGATCTTCAGTTTAAGCTGTCTGCCGCTGTCTTCGCAGACTCTTCACGTAGTAGTCCTACAATGCAAAATTTTGGGAAAACAGACGATTAGACAGCATTACAAGCATGTTGTTTACCATTCCTATACACTGGCCCAGTTGTTAGCTGTCATCTTAACTCTACAGAAACATCACCATTGAGCATGACTGGCTTTAGAAGCAATGATGTAGCATTAATGGTTTAATAACAACATTAAGTGTTTAAGAGTTCCTAGCATACATAATGTAACTACAGTAACAAATTATGTTTCAAAAAGCTCATTTATCAGCTGAGCTCTCCACTGTTAGTTCCTTACTTCAGGAATACAACTAAAGACCTTCTGTAAGAAAGCTATGTCAAGAGTGGGGAAAAAACTTCAAGTTTTCCTTTTAATACACTACTGCATTGCCTACTGTTTAGCTGCTTCATTTCCCACAGTTTCCAGCATACATTCCTGCCATCAACACTGTAATAATTTGGTGGCATCTGTCTCTGTATTTACATCTGCCTTACAAGCCTGTTACCAGCCATTCCACTGCTCTGTGCTATGGCTGACTGCAAATTCTCCTACGCAGTAGGAAATATTAAGCACATACCTCTTAAAGACTTGAATTGCATTGAAAGTAACAAGGCGATTATTATGTAGTGTTTATTGCATTTTAAACTCTTTAAAGATATCTAATTCTGGGCAGCACTGCATCCCTACACACAGTTGAAAGAAAATTCCATTCTGTTAACATCAGATTTACAGTATTCACACAATACACAAAAAAAAAGTCCTTTGCACTATCTTCAAAATCAAAAAAACACAACAGTAAGCTTAAAGATTACAGGCAACAGCATTCAAACATGGATGTGGGTAGAGAAAGGAGTACCTGGCATGAGTACCTGCTTAGTTTGACTGAATCCTTGATTTTTAATTTGGCTTTTCATGGGCCGCTCACAACACCAACGCTGTGTGAGGTATGGTAGTCAGCTGCAATAATTCATAAACCCTACACTTCCATCAATCCAATGCTACTGGCTCTCGAGTTACAGAACAAACTGCATTAGAATGCAAGGCAATAAAGCAAAAAAACTAGAAACATCCTTGACAAAGAAATACTAGCAGTTTATATGAAAACAAAGTAGTCCAACATGTGCCTCAAATATTAAGTATTAAAGCAAAAGTTTCTGCTGATGTACCAACACAATATGGACTTAAATACAAAAACAGTTCAACTTTTTTTTTTTAAAAAAACGTTAACAAAATCCCTAAAAATTAAAAAAAGAATAATTAAATTTTCCATGGTGACTATATTACAAATATGTCCCAAAGAGGCACACTAATGGGGGCACGAGTCTGCTACAAAATAGCTGAGACAAAACAATGTACCTCAAAATGTTTTGCAGGACTACACTGTCTTTTCCTTCAGAAGGTGCTTTAGTTTGTCTTCTTACTTGACTTAGTTCCATCTTCATCTGTGCATACTTACGCTGCACTGTTAAACAGTAACAAAAAGCCCTAATGAAAGTTTGAAATAATGCACTTACCTCTGTCTGATCTGAGGTCATATCAGATCAGTTTTAATTGGACTGAGTGTCACCTTCAGATTTAATGTCTTCACTGGTCCCATTGACCTCATTCTTAGTCTCACTCTCCTTCGAGTCTGTATTTGTGTCTTCACTCTGTTTTTCTCGACTACTGGACTTCATACTACTTTTTTTATCATCAGATCCCCTCTTTTCTGCCATGAAAGAAGACATTGACCATGGATTTCAAAGTAAAAACAAACATTGTACATGTGAGATATATATTGCAAACAAAATGGGACAATTACTTTCTACAGCAGTAATACTCAAAAAGCTACAGAAATATGCTTTAAGTGACTACCATGCTGGAATGGAGAGGGGACAAATTAAAGGTAAAAGGGGACAGTAAAGGGTGGGGGAAGAGGAGAAAAGGTCAGACCTCTTAACAGAGGCAGCTACTCAGCTCTCTGTCAAAATATACAGACTGGGGGTAAAGAGATTAGGCAAATGTGTAATTATGGTGCATGGCTTCCTTACTTATTGTGGGACTCTTTTGGTCCCCAAGTTTTAATTTCTGATGTGTATGGCCTTTGTTGCTGTAAAATTCTCATTAAATATGGTTCTTGAAAGAAATCAGAATAGTGGGACAATGCATCAGAAATTGGTATTTGCCAGTTAAAAAACCAGCAAATCTTAAACTATCAAATACTTGGGGAAAAAAACGATATTTAAGCACTGCAAGCTTTGAAGGTGGGATCACAGTAACAATCAAAATTAACTTTGAAGCTGCACGTTTGTCAGCATTATTAATTCTCAATTTTATAAAAACAACTGTCATTTATAAACCACTGATTAAAAAGGCTTGGGGAGACAATTTGGAAGATACATTAAAAAGCACCTTTTTTTGAAAAGACAAAGAAACAGCAAGATGGGAAGGACCCCACTATTTCATCATTAATTGGAAAGCTGACTGAAGCATTTGCTACACTGATGAAAAGCTCATCTTTTCCTCAATAATCTTCAAAGAAGGAAGGAAGCCAGAAGTAAAAATATTTCCATGGGAAGAAAAACATTCCGTATTAGAGCTGCGTGCCTCATCTGTAAATTCAGTATTTGCAAATTTAATAAAAATATCAATTCCTTCTGTATTATTTCAAACCATAATATTCCACCCTTGATCAGTAAAGACACTTTTAGAGAGAGAAAAAAAAATCCAAAAAACCAACCTCTCAGATGTCATCATACAGAACAACATTCATGCTCTTTTTTTCTGATTATTCCCTGCTATCCGGGCAATTAAAATAAATCATATAAATAGAGATAGAAATCCCCAACACAGGAGCACACAGATCGAACACTCTGAAAAAGCTATTTTAAATAATGTTATCACCTAGACTGGCATAACACACTTCTATATTCCAGAAGACAAAGCAAGAAATTAAGCTTTAAAAGAGCAGCAACATCCCAACTTCTTTTGTATTAAACAGACCACCAAAGGGAGGGGGGTAAAGCCCCCCCAGAGAAACGAGGGCAACTGCCTAATGACCACCAGTACTGAGGGTTCACCTGCAGCAGCACATCCAGTGCAGGGTGCTTGGAGGAAGCACAAACAACGCCACAGAGCTCTCTGAAGGACTAAGTCATTCTGGATCTGTCTGCCCTCGGTTTTGCAACTCGGCAGGTAGATTGCACTCTAACTAACCTTGTTACAAAGTCTTCTTTTTGTGTCTTATAGGTATCTCCGGTGCACACGTAGATCCACTGAGGAATAGTAGTCTTGTTTCCCCGCAGAGGACTAGTAGTCAGTCCAATAATCTTATCTTCTGTCCTATGTAGATATGGTAGATCTTAATAGCCCTATGGATGTGCAGTGTGCAGGGTTTGTTGTGTCGTGTTTGTTTCTTGAATTTGGTCAGGAAGGATAATGTTGTTTAAGGTTAAAAAAAAACTACTATTAAACTGTGGTATGAAAGATGAAAACTCTTCTAAAAATTTCACTAATAAAATAGGTTTACCAGAGCAAACCTCCAGTTTGCCAAGCAGAACTGGAAAAGTGTATTCAACAAATAGTCCAGTAACTGAACTTTTCAACTCCTGGAGTATCTGCAAGAAATTAAGTTCCTCCACTGTATTTTTAATCAGCCAGAGTTCTCTCTTTAGAAGCACATACAATTAGTTTGCTGTTGAAACTGTGTGTGTTGTCTCAGCTGGGATCTATTAAGTATAATCACATAATATTGACTTTGCTTCCTGATTCGACACATGCACATTTTTCTGATTGAGTTCGTGTGGGCAACTGAGATGTATTTTGTGAGAATTCTTACCACAACCAAGTGAATGGTTTTACTGTTCAGAAAATGCAAAAATCAGTCAAACATAATATCCAGTATCACTGAGGGTTTGGGTGTTCTGGCAGTATTTGCTGAGGTTTAATCACTAACATGAAAACACGATCACAATTATTTTTATGTAAGTATCAGAATCCAGATTAAGGAAGGTAAAGAGCCAAGCTAAAGTGGTCTGAAGGCCCATTCCAGTACTAACCCTTCACAAAACAAAGGTACTTGGAGAACAGCTTTCTTTTTCTTATTAAAAAACTGATTTATTCCACCTACTCTTAAGTTAGTTTATTTGAATAGTAGCCGTGTTCTGCTGATTTATATTAAGATAATGCTCAGCTACTGTTTATGGCCAATGGTTCCCTCCTTTAGCAAAAGTATCCCTGTCCCTGAACCCTGAGTCACAAATTAAATGCCTCCCTTTTTATATACACTGTTTTCTTACAGCCTTGGTTGCTGTCTTCTCCAGTATTTTAGTGAACAAGAAGTGAACTGATTTTTAAAGTGTGGCACTAAATATGTAATGGTAGGGAAGTCTTGGGCCACTGTGCCTTGTTTTTTGGTGTTAAGATTCAGGTTTTTAAAGCAGTCTGAGATTTCCAATGAAAGGCACCACAGGAGCAGTTACACCCAGGCCTTTGCTGCTCACTTTTGTAACTGTAGAGCAATGGTGGCTATAAAGACAACTGGATTCAATATTCCCAGTGGAGCAATAAGTGTAGTAAGTTCAATCTTCACTTCTACATTACTATTTTTTGTGCAAAGAGTAGAGCAGGAAGCCACATATGCTTCAAACAGATGAATCTATAAAGCTCTCCACATAACCACCTACTTACAGTGCCACACTGCAAATATGAGGATGTAATGGTGCTTACAGAAATTCACTGTTTGCTTATTAACTCCCACTGGTTTGGTTTTTTCCCTTGTCCTCCCACTTTTTTGTATTATTTTTTTCCATTAAAGATTTTCCCAAAAAAGAGAAAACCAGAAACTTCTTTAGCATAACAGTCCTGCTCTAAGGCCTATTTGTGTTTCTACAAACAGTAGGATTGCACAGGCAAGTAATTGATTTTCCCAGGTGGAATTTTCATCACAGCTCATAGCATCACCTCACTGTTCTCATTTCTGGAGGAAGAAAGTAGCAAGCAGCAAATAAAACAGCCAGCAAGGAAATCAGTCAAGTATATCTAAAAATACTGAGATGCTGAAGGAAGTTCACTACCTCCTCTATTTATGATTAAGGAAAGAACTGAAAAGCTCAAAACCAGAGCAAATTTCAATAAACAAGAAAACAGTTATTTATATGCACAGAAACACACATTCAGAAGAACAGGACATTCTTGACCAAGCACCAGAAATCTGTTCATAAAGCAGGCAAAAAGGGCACAGTGTCAGGTAGGAACAGAGTAACAGATACAGGCTACAACAGTGAGTCTGAGTTTGAAGCCTGTGCATCAGATCCACTGCCAACAAGCAAGCAGCTAAAAAACCACCTGCCTATAGGGCAAAGGAGAGAAGAATCAATGCTGGAGGTGCCCCACAGTATAAACCAGAAAAATCAAAACAGTCCAAGGAAGTCAGGCAAAAGAAATACATGAAGCATTACCAACATTTTGGCAACTAACCCACTGAACAAATATGGAGAAGTGAGGGTTGGGCAGACAGGCCTATGTAATCCAGAAACATGCACAGAGCACCTTTCATTCCAGAGAACCTCAAAAGTACCTTAGAAACATAAAAGAATTGTTTCATCCATTACTGATGGTCAGCCCATGGAGTGGGGTGGCTGTTTCGGACTGGACATTACTCAGCTCCCCAGAGCCAGTGGTTTAAGCCAGAAGTATTACGCTCCTCCAGAAGTTTCAAAAGACTTTTAAAGGGGGAAATTTAGCAATAACAGTTAATTAGTATCTTCTCACAAAATGGGAATCTGCAGTGTTCTCTCTGTAGCTCTTTTCAATCCTACTAAAAGGTAAAGCTTCTGAGCACCAGCCTCTGGTGAAGCAGTGAGTCCCCATCAATGCTGTGGTACAATGGCACGTAGGGCTATAAAAGCGTTCCAAGGACTAACACAGCTTCTGATGAGACTCTCCTGAATACTGACAAAGCAAAACCCACTCAATTTAAACAACAAACAAAACCCCCAAAACAAAAAAACAAGGGAGAAGGGTGGGGGAAGAGCAGGATATTGGGGAGAAGGCATGAATTGTCATTTAGAGCATTACAGAAATTCTCCAAGATTTATCTTGGGCTGCATTCACAAGTAGGAAAAGAAACCCCAAACCTTAAAATACTGTTCAAGAAAGGAAACATGATTGTGTTGAGAATTAATAGACTATACAGATGAAAAGCCAGGTACCAATCTCCCAAGAAAACCTGTACCTGCAAAGTGTAATATCAGAAATACCTGCTGACAGTAGGAATATAACATTCACTCTTAGGAAATGATGATTACAGGCTTATGTTTCTCTAAAGGTAAACAGGTCTTAAAATAAAAATCCTTGCACACTTCATTTGCAGACAAAGTGTAACAGGTAAGAGATGGGTGTAGGTGTGCACATGTGTGCAGTAACAGTAACTGAAAAAAAAAATGCTTCAAATTGGTTAAAAGCAACACACACAGCTTGTAAAACCAGATCTGATTTGATGCTAAGAACTCTCAATCACTCAAAGATTAAGAGCATTTGAGACCCTAAGAACAGCTTAGTTTCAGAACTTGCTAAGAACCCAAGTCTTTACACAAACATACCTTTTTCTTTTGACTTCCTGTCTTGTTCTCTCTCTCTGCTTTTGCTTCTGTGCTTGTAGGATTTCCGATCCCGGCTTTTTGACCGTCTCCTGTCCCTGCTGCGAGACCTGTGTTTCCTCTCTGATCTATCGTGACTTCTGCTGCGTCTGCGGTCACGGCTCCTGAACAGAGAAAATTTCACAAGTGTTCATCTCAGCTGCTACTTTCTAACTCCACATAAAACCGTGAAACAGTAGCGCTCTCCAATACATTATTTGCAGGAAACAAATCTTAACCTATTTTATATAAATGTTTCTCAGTATGTAAGGCCTGGCTTCATACAGCCATCTTAGTTTACTCAAATATTTAAGTACACAGCTTAAAAATACCTATCACCATGAAAAATATCAACTTCAGGAAAAAACAGAACCCTGTTCTTTGAGAGCATTTGTCTACTGAAAGCTCCCTCACAAAACCACTTCCACCACAATGGTGTCATCCACTTCCAAAAACAGAGAGAAGACAGTGAATGTGCAGCAAAAACCAACTTATCCTCAGAACCAATAAAGTGTGTCTTCACTTAACAGATAAGACAGTGAAGCAAAAACCAGCGATGTGACCCAGGCTGACAGATTAAAACCCTGCAAAATGTTTTATCTTTTGGGAAGTTACATGAAAGCATTTGAGACACACACATCCACACGTACCTGCTTCTCCTCCTTTCTCTGCTTCTTGACCTTTTGTGGTCTCGTGAGCGGCTGCACCTTCTGTCAGAGGTTCTGCTCGAGTGTCTGCTCCGCGAGCGGCTCCTTTTACGCCTCTCTCTATCACGGGCCCTCTCTTTCTCCTTCTCCTCTTCTTCACGTCGCCTCTTCCTCTCCCGCTCTTCTCTTTCCCGTTCCCTCTCCTTCTCTCTCTCTTCTCGTTCTAGTTTCTCTTTTTTCAACCTTTCATCACGGTCAGGTTCTTCTGTTCTTTTCCGTAGCTTTTCCTTAAAAAAACAAGTTCACAGAAAGAAATGAGGATTACTCAAGTTAAATCACTGAATACACTTAAGTTTATAGATTCTGAGGATATAGAAGCTTAAGCTTTCAAAATATTTCAGAGTTATTTCCCAAAGGACAGCACTTCCTAATATCCCTGAAACGAAAATCCTTTCTGTCTTGCAGTACTTTTGGTTGTCATTCTCACAAGAAGAGAGACACACTGCAGTCCTTTATAAAGGCTGTAAAAATTCCCACCTGAATTTACATCTTCACTTATTTGTAGTGTGATCACATACAACAAAGCACATCACTGCAGGCACAGTGCTAAATTCACTCCATTCACTGGAGTGTTTCACCCTCTTGAGGAGGTCCACTGGACAACCTTTTATGTACCACAGGAAGCCTCCAAGCAGTTTTATCATGTTCAATAACTGGAGGAGATACTTACTTTTAAATCTTCTACGGTAGCTTTTATTTTGGCATAACCCATGTGCTGCTTTCCCATCAAGTGGTCATCTACCCTGGACTGTGCATCTCCTACAATTAGAAAGGCTCCACAAACTTCACATACTTCCATTTGTTTTTCTTGGGCTGCAAAGCTCTCAATTGTCTGCAAAAAGAAAAATATTTGGTAAGGCAAAAGAAAAGTTTTAGCCAGAAGAGGTTTAGAATTTTATTGCTACTGTTGTCAAATCTCAGGTTTTCTTGAAAGCTGAAAATCTTATCTGCCTGCTTTGTCTCTGAAGCACTGCACCTACCAGGATGAACAAAAAGAGGCCACCTATGCCCATTCCACCTGAGCCACAAGGAAGGAGTCTGTTAGAAACCACAAAATTATCCCTCCCTGTGTACACAGTCATATTTGCAGCTTCCTTGCAATCTCAGAAAAACAAAAGTGTTATGTTTTTCTTTAAGATTATTTCCTGACTGAAACCTCAGGAGCTGCAAAATAACCATGGAGTGTGTCTCAAGGAACTAAAAAGCTGGAATATCCCATGAAGAAATACAAAAAGGAATGCTGGATTCTACTTAAAAGGATGGTGGTCAAATTAATTCAGTTTCAACAGACATATGAGAAATACACTGATATTTCAACATGAACCCAAGTGATTATTGCTGTGCAATGCTCTCAGACTGAGACATGCCTGCCTCTAGCCACAGCCCTGATACAAGGGCTTTGTGTAACAGACACACTGATAATTCACTAAAATGATATTGCAGAGGCTACAGGGCAAAGTTTAACTGAGACCTGAACTAGAGTAAGGTGCAAGCTCACCTCCAGGACTGTTGAATGAATAACATCACAATTTGTGTGCAGGAAGCCCAGTCTCAAGGTAGAATGCTGGATCAACACACTGGATTAACATGTTTGAATGTCCTGTTGTTATATAATAAATTCTGCAAAGACCTTGCATGCCTTCAGTGGAAGGCCAAGTTTATTCAGAATGTACTGACAGAACCACAAATACATCACTTACTGAAGTTGTAGACCTCAGCAATTCTCTCTCTTCCTTTAACTGTTCAACAAGTTTCATCATTCCTTGTGCCTCTTCCACCTTTCCTTCTGAACCCAGTTCTTCAATCTAAAGGACAATAAAAAAATTCAAGTGTAATTTCAGATGAAGTAACAAAAGCAAGAGATCTTTCTTATGGGAGTTAAAAAAACCCTCACCTGTTGTAGAAGTACATCAATTTTGTCAGTTAACACCTGAATCTTCTCTTCGTTTTTACCAGTGGGTCCCGCTCCCTGCAAACAGCACAAGTGTGAGTTGGACATTTTTTATTTACTTACTGGGGTTTTTTCCCATCTTTTGTTAAAATAGCTTTAACACACCAATGTGTGTCTTCTCATATTCCAGAGACACTTCAGAAATAGTGTCCTCCTCCCCCTTCTCCCACGAGGAGCTACTAATAATAGTCTAGTCTAACATACAACACTCCTCAACACAGCTTACTCCACCCTTGCTGAGTCTAGTCACACTAATTCCTCCTAAATCAACAAAAATGTTCAAGGTCCTGGCCCATAAAAGGTAAGACATCTGAATTCAAAGTCCTAAATTTAAACTCTGTAAGGAAGATGTTACATATCTTTCAAACATTCAAAAGTGACTTAGAAGTTCCGTGGGCTTTGAAATTCAGCTTCTGAGCAAAAATGCAAAAAGAATCTCACTTCAAAGATGTGAGATTGTTAGCAGTGCCCTCTCTGCAGGCTGCCAGAATAGACTTATTGCCTCCCTCCCACCTGGATACTGTCCACAGCTCCTTCTGAAGCAACTGGACTTTGCACAGAACAACTATGTGGGGCAGCAAAAAGGAGCAAGGCTGCCCCAGCAGCCAGAGAACTCACAGAGCACAGGCCACAGGCACAGCTCCAAACCCACTGGGAACAAGACAGAGCTTGCTAGTGCAGGGAAGGAGGAATATGCAGCTAAGGGAGAGAAGGCAAACTGGGGTTGTCAGGGTAAAGATGATACTTGACAAGATTAACGCTCCCAGCAGAGAAGAGACACTGATTCTGAATAAACAGATGAGGAGGAAAGAGAGGGGCTCCTGCTGACTGTGGAGCCACTTGGCTCATCCAGATGATGAGACTTATCTAACGGAAACCCTCTGGAAAACAACACGTTTTACCCAAAAAGGTTGAAGTATAGAGACCCTGATGATGCCACAGGAAAAGGTGCCCCAGTGCCCCTTCCAGACTCACCCCAGAGGACTGTTGGTTCTGTGACAGAGCCAGACGAGCGTGGCCCCTTCGAATCCTGCGCTCCACCTCCGCCAGCAAACTCTGCAGGTACCGCAGGAAGTCCCTTTCATAGCCCACCTTCATAAAGCGGGAGCTCTTCTCATACCTGGGAAAGCATTTTAAAAACGAAACCTCACATCAAATCCACAATAAATGAAAAATAATAATGTGGTAAGAGAAGACTGTAAGTTTAAATAAATGTTTACAAAAATCCAAATGCAGTTAGTTTGTTGTGTTTGGGTTGCTTTTAACAAATTCCAAACACACCAGAAACACTATTTGCTTTAACACACCAACCAACATACTTACTGTTTACGTAGATTTTCATCGTGAATTTTTTCACAGGGACCTAAAAAGACAACACAGAAAGTTTCAGTTTGCATTTCTGAATGCTGTGTTCACACTCATCAGCATTTGTTTGTGCACCATGGTACAGCAGAGCTACAAACACTTCCCAAAGACTTCTCTGCTTCCTTTGCTTGGAACTTGAAAGGCACATTAAAGAAAAAGAACTTCAACATGAATGACATACAAAGTCTTCATATAAAACAGAATTTCCAGACCAAGTTTTATATCAGTAAATCTAAACAAACAATATCTTAAATACCCAGGGCCTATTACATAGGAAGGTTAATTTCATCAGGCACTTTCTCATTTTTAGTTTCTTTGCAATAAGCTGGCTACTTAAAACATTTATCTTCAGAGTAAGATCAGGAGTGCCCTGAGCTCATGAAGGTATTCATGTTAAAATTCCCCACCTCTCAAACTCCTCAACAGACTTAGAAATGAATGCTAAGACAAGAAATCTGGTTTTACCACTCACCATCTCCAAACTACCACTGCTGGAAAGCTACCAGTAATTCAGAGCTGGCCTTCAGAAATAACTAGTACAGTAAATGAGTTTCTAAAGTAAAGCAGATCAATAATGTACAGCCACACAAAAATAGGCTAAAACTCTGCCCAAGCAGAATAAATCAAACCAGAAGCCAACACTTCAGCAGGAGAAAACCACCCAACTGTAGCTTACTGTATCACTGGCAACTCTTTAGGAATTAAAAAATCTACTTTCAAAGTGTTTTGATAGAGCAATTAACAATAAAAATGCAGTCTGCAAATAAAAGCTCAGCTGTAATTACATCTAAGAGAATAAAAATGTCAAGACTTACAAACTTACCTAAATCAGAACGGGTATTTGTAAATAGTTCAGCTGGGCAAAAGCCACAAAGGTAGTATTTGCAAACCTGACAGAGAAGAAAGAAACAGGCATTATTTTTTGCCTCCTGATTTGGCAGTTTTAGGTAAATACTTCTATTTCTAAAATACAACATAAAAATTTCCTTTGTACACCACAAAATTCTTGAAACTACACTCTCTCTGCATTTCTTGGTAGCAGTAAGTTCTACAAGGTGCATCTTGATGACAAAACACCAAAAATCTGACTTCTCACTGCAATAACAGTATTTCTTAATTTTACCACTAAATTTTTAAGACCACAGGAAAGTGTCACCGATTTATAAATATAAAACTTGACATTTTCAGAGGAATTAAATCAGACTGGACTATTTAGAAAGTTACAGTGAAATTCTTTAACTGTGAGAAGCTACAAGAAGTGAGAACAATTTCCAAGAAGTGTGGAACAAGTTCCTCTGCTTGCCTGGAACAACTCTGTGTTCAGCCTTCTCAGAGCTACTGGCTACAACTTATTTAAGTTGTGCTCTTTCTGATAACAGAAAAATACCCACAGAAAGGTCAAAAAAATCCCAATCTGTGAGTCCAGCCAGTAGATACTTAACATATGATGGGATAAAACCAGCTTTTGTTAAAAAGATTACTCACCCTCAGCCATGAGCAGGGGCTCAGCCAGGAAAGTTGGCCAGTTCCTGAATTCCTAACACAGAAGTATCTCCTGTCTGTCCATCAGCCAAAAGGATAAAACCAAAAACCCTTTCACCCCTGACTTAATAAACAACCTCAGGTAATTAACTCTTCACTAGATCCTTCCTCTCTACAGTGTAAATCCAAAACTACCCAGGACATTCTTCCAACAAAATTCCTTTATGTTACACCAGTTTCTAATATCAGGCAAATTCACTAATTGACTGCTCTTAAAACCATCTCGTCCTCTCACAGACACCAAGGGCAAAGATTTGCCATCTATTATTTTCTGAGACACAATCTGGGGGTGAGGAGAGAGACCCCAAACCTGCCCCACACCACCCCTGAAATGTCTGTGACAACAGGGGCCCAAATTAGATCAGTCTGATTTATTTTTCCACACCAACTGCCAGACTGCAAATCAGGCCATGGGAGTTAAAACTGTACAGATTACACAGAAAACAATCAGGCTTTCTACAAGCCAGGGACTTGAAACACAAATGAACAAACAAACAAAATCTTTTATTATGCAATTTGAATACTTCTCCCGTGATCCACGTTAGGAGACTGGCGTCTATTTGAAGAAATTTATCAATAATAGATAAGAAAACACAAGATCACAAATTTGTTTCTTCTCAGAAGGAAGGAGAAAATTACTGGGCAAAATCTGGTTTCAGAATCTGCTCTCTGAAAGCTGCAATATCCCTTGTTTTGATATCAAGTTGTTTTCAAGGGAGCAGTTTCTGGGATGAAATCCTGCAGTAGTCAATAGAAATGTAATTTCTCTCTACATTGTCCTTCTCCTTCATTTTCTCATCCTCTCACATCCAGGTATTATGATCAGTGAAAAGGTACTTCCCCAAAACTTTCAAGGATGGATTAGGCAATTTCCTAAGAGAGAGAGAGCACAGTAATAATGGTTTGACCATATTATCCTGTTAAAAGAGCTGTAGAATATCTTCTAGCAACAAAAAAAATTACCAGAATTACAGTTTTGAAACAAGTTAGCAACAAAAGGAGCAAAATAAAAGTTATTACAGATAAGAGCAAGATGAACAAAACCAAATAAAACACCCCCACCCAATATCAAAAATAATGAGAACCATTTAATGAACAGCAGTGCTGGGAAATCCTCCTCTTATGACCTGACGGTTACAGCCAAAAATGGTAGTAACTAAGAGTAGAATATGCATCTTTAGGTCACACACAGTTTTAATTGTGTAGAATAACCCCCCAAAAAACAGAGGCTCAAACAAAGACAAGAAATCAAACCCCAAAGGATGACAACCCCCCACCCCAACACTGAAAAGCTGCTGGACTTTTCCCTTACTGAAGCACCAGGACAGCACCCAGTGAATCACCTCACATTCTCTCCCAGGAAGAACCTGCAGACAAACACTCACTGTGCAGTGTGTCTGCAGCAATTTTATTTCATTATGCTCCTCAACACAAAAGCACAACTTTGCCAGAGTCCTGCAGAATCTTACAGGTGCCATTCCAGCTCAGCTTCCCCGTGAGGAACATCTGCCTTCCCAGGCTGAACACACATCACCTGCACCCACAGGCAGCCCCAAGGAACCAGAGATGGGTGAGAACAGAAGGGCCAAGGAATGGCTGAAGCCCCACAGAGCCCCTGAAGGACTGAGACAGAGGTAAGTGATAACTCCAACTGGCATCACTGAGCCGTGGGTTATCAGGCCACTGAGCACAAGGAGTGTGGATGCACATCCCACACACGCAGAAATGGGTAACTCCCTGTGCAGGTAACATTTATTCCTTTCTGCTGAATTCTCCTGGGACTGCACAACCAAGAAGGTGTAACAGAGGAATGTTCCTGCCAAGCTGCTGCAGCAGGATCAGCCCCAGGCTGTGTCCCAAACCCCCTGGGGTCTCACATTTCCACAGGACACTGCAATGAACACAAGACACTCGGAACTTTCCACTTCTTCATCTCAAGTTCACTAATCCTTGAAATCTCTTGGAGGTGGGAAAGCAGAATCCTTTACCTCCAAGTCCTCTGAATTAACAACAAGAACTGCAAGCTCTTCTGGAGTTGGGGAAGCAGTTGTAAAGCTTTCTGATAGAAAGAAGCTACTGACAGCTCTCTATCGTTAATGCTTCCACATTAACAGGTTTCTCTTCTGGAAGGAATTTATTTACTGAGGGAGAAGTGTCTGTCCAGCACTGATAAACAATTACATAAGCAAATCCCTCCAGGCACACAACTCTTAGTAAAAAGGCTGAGAATAAAATCCAGCAGGTTGTGGCTTACACATCAAAAACGAGTAAATTGCTGCACACAGATCAGTGCTTTGACACCATTAAAGTTCACGTGCATCAGACATTTCATGAGCAACGCCCGCCCTCCCAAACAAACACCAGCCCTTCCTCCAAACCCACTCTTAAAGATAACCCAACATTAGAAACAGCCCTCCAAAACAAGTAACACTCAAGTCCTCTCCCTCCATCCCCTGTAGGATTAAATTCTGTCCAGATGCAAACAAATTTAGGTCGTTGGCATCGTAAAAATAAAAGTGTAACACATCATAAATAGATAAAACCATCACATTCTGAAAACAGAACCTACATTCTGAGAAACTGCATTATCAGAGACAATGGCTCACACTCATTTGTCTCCAACAGCTCTTCACCCTTCCTGCCTCTTGAAAACACCGAATTTGCCTTGAAGGAATCATCCCAAATTCCAAATGCCTTACACATCCCCAATTCCAAAGCCTCACACAGAGCAGGGTCAGTCTGTGCTGGGCTCTCCCGTGCTCCAGAGCTGCCTCACAACTCTCAGGCCATCACTGTTTCCATATGAACTTGCTTTGTGCAGGTTGCACATTAAAGCAGGACTGTGTGAATCAATAGTTACTGTTCCAGAAATAAACTGACAGCAAGCAGAAACACTAAAATATATGATACCAATAATCTCCTTCTCCACACCAAACAAAGTCATCATGCCAAACCCAGGACACAAGGAAATGTACAGCAAATGGGGTCCCAATTTTTAAAGACTAAAGGCTTTAATCACATCAAAGTTTTAAGCTCTCCAAAAGGTTTTGCAGTGTGTGATCAATATGTTCCATTGGCACTGGAACAGCTGCTCAGCTGACACACTCTGTGCTCACACACCTTCCTCTTCCACTCTCATCTTGTGTTTCATCTTCCAGCTTCTCAAATCCACCCAAATGCAACTTCCCAAGGATAAACAAAACACAGATCAGCTTCTTGTCATCATCTACCAAGTCTAAACCTGATGGAGGCGTGACACAAGATCCTGAGCTCTGGAATGAACACAACACACTGACATGGAAAAGGCTGTGTATTTATCTGGATCTAAGCTCACAAGAAATGAGATCAGCACATGTATTTCATCTGAAGAAGAGCAGAGCAGAGGATGTAATGTTATTATTTGAACCTTATCTGCATTTCCTGCCTTTTAACCATGTCAGCACTGCAAATATACAACATTTAGGAGCTGCAGAAAGTCAAACACGTGTTTTAACCAGCAGCAATTTTTGTATTTTATGAACTCCCCAGCTGAGTGCAGGAACCTGGGAAAACTTTCCTTTCAGACAGGCTGCAGTTAATTATGATCCCATAAACCCACCAATAAAAGCAGAAGCTGAGCAAACAGCAGCATCTCCTGCAGGACTGAAGGCTCAGCCCTAAGGACACAACTTTGCTGCTGGACTCGGACTCGGGACAGCTCCCACCGTGTGCCCTGTCAGGGGCTGGGAAGGAAAGGTTCCCATTCCTGAAACAACAGAACTGAACAACAGCTCAGAGACAGAGCCCCGTGGTTACACTCAAACTCCTCAGCCTAAAGTGAAAAAAACATGGAAATATTCTGGGATTTGCTCATTTGAAGATGAAGAGAAGAATCCAAGTTTGCTAGAACAGAATGAGGGGGAACAACCAACCAAAAAAAATTGTTTCTCATCTTTAGGAATAAATCAAACTCTGCCTGGACCAACACAACTCAAGCCCCTCACTTCAGACAACTCCTCCTTATTCTGAGTTCATAACCAAAAGAAAATATGTAACTGAACACCTGAGAAATGATACTTCCTTAATAAAACAAGTCTAAAAGACATAAAGAAGGTCATGAAAACTTCCTGAACTCCGAATTTCCTCCCAACTCCCACTGCTCACCCCAGAGCAGTATTTTTCAAGGCAGGGAACTGCTCCTTGCTCTGAGGCCACAGACACTGCTCCTCACCTCATGCACTGCAAGATAAATCCAGACGTGTCCTGTTCATCCTCATGACACATCTCTCGCTTAAAAACATGACATTCCCACTCTGTGATTAAGATGCAGCTCAGAACAGCCAAATCCAAGCCTTTCTCCTCCCTCCCAATTTAACAACATCCCAAGGAAAGGGGGAGGAGCCAAATGCTCTGTGCAGCTCAAACCACAGAAATTCCTACGGAAGAGGTGATAAATTATTGTAACTGTGACACTTTAACTCAAAAAATACATGGTGAACAGAGGGAAAATAATATTTGAAAATACATTAGTGTTCATCTCTCCTGAAGAAGCAGCTGTAGGAACTTTGTAGCTACTGATACACTGAGTTTTTCTGAGATAACTCGCAACAGGACCATGATGATCGCCACTAAAAGTCACCATTCATTAAACCTCGACCATCCCTGGGGAGAAACCCCATAATAAAATAAAATAAAAAAAATTCAGAAGTCTTGTTTGGGCTCCTTACTGCAGCAAATGAATGGATCACCACAGTAACAAAAACAGGTAAACACTGCCGAGCAACAGCCCTGTTATGTTTGTGTCCCTGCCTCCAGGAGCTTCCTCCGATCGAGAAAGTATGGAATAAAATCAGCTTTTCTTAGCCAAAGCCTAAGTTTCAAAAGTCTTACGGTTCTTCCTGAGGTACAACCTCCAGACATTTCAGTCTCCTGTTTCCTCCACCAGCATCCCCCTCAGCAACAGACCCAGACACATTCTCCTCCCCAACTACGAGCATCTGCCTCGCTTCCCCCGCGCAGCTCCTCAGAAACTGCCCCATTCCTTCAGCCCCCTCCTTTCTTCCCCCCGGGCAGAGCTCCGCCACCTCCGGCCCTCTCGGACCCCCCGATCCCGGGGCCACTCGAACACCGGGGCTGTCCCTCCGGCAGCGCAACAACGGCCCGGCCGCGGCGGGACCTTCCTCCTCCTCCTCCTCCTCCTCCTCCTCCCGCTCCGCTGAGGGCCCGGCGCGGTTCCCGCGCTCGGCCGGGCCCGGCCCGCCCCCGCCGCCATGCGGGGCCCAGCGGGACGGGCTCACCACCCCACGGGGCACCCCCCGGCCACCGCACCCCTTCTCCCCTCCCCCGCCGCCGGGACAGCCCGCCCGTGTGGCCCCGACACCCCCACACACACCCCGCCCCGGGCCCCGCGCCCGTTGCGGGAGAGAGCAGCGCGGCAGGGGGAGAGAGAGGCGGCCCCCGCAACACTCACGCTCTCGTGGTCCCACCGCACGTTGCTGCGCTTCTCATCCGGGGCCAGGTTCCTGTCCCGGCCCATGAGCTCGTCGAGGAGCTGCGCGGCCGATATCATGGTGTCGCCCTGGCCGAATCGCCCTCGCCACGCACCGGCTCGGCCGCCTCGCCCCGACCGCCCGCGCCGCGCCTGACACAGACAAAATGGCGGCGGCGGCTCGCCCTGCCCACAATGCACCGCGCGGGCCGGGCCCTCACGGCCCGTTCGCGGGGCCCGGCCCCGGGAGCGGCGGCGGGGGAGCCCCAGAACCGGGCGAATCCTCGCCAAAGAGTGGCCGCACTCAGGGCGAGGTGGCCGCAGTCAGGGCGAGGGCCCGCGGTGCCGCTGTGGTGTCATGGCAGGCTGTGCGCTGCCCTGTGCGGGGCCGTGGCACAGCGACGCGAGGACGGGCCGGCAAAGCCGCCAAACCCACGGCTGAGCCCGGCAGTGCCTCTGGCAGGGAGCAGTCCCTCTCCCGAGTGCCTCCTGCTGAGGGTATTCACTTAGGAAGTC
>VYZS01092276.1:538-13549 GCA_013400695.1 Neodrepanis coruscans | reverse complement strand
CGGGGCCGGGGCGGGCGTGCCGGGACCCTGACACCCGTGCCGGGACACTGCCGCCCGTGCCGTGCCGTGCCGGGCCTCTCCTGGGTCCCTCCTGGCTCCCGGTGCCCGCGGGGCTCGGTACCGGCGGCGAGCGGGGCCGTGCGGGGGTCGGGGCTCCGCGCCGTCCCCGCCCCGTGCGGGTCCGGGCACAGCTTTTCTTAGAGGCACTTAAAGGCAGCGCTGCTGTGGCGGGGGGGAATGGGGGGTATGGGTGTCTTGGAGCCTTGGTGGGGTTTGGCGAGGGTTTTTCCACAAGGAAAGGGTTGATGTGACAAATATTTTGGAGGAGGAATGTCCCTTCCTGTGATCTTGCCGCTCTTCAGATGTGTGGTTCCAGTACAGCAGCAGTGTGAGCCTTACCCTTGGCAGTGCTTGCTATTTGTAAGCAGGAGAAAATATTTAGGAAGGACAGGTTAAATTGCTTTAATCATCTTTGTTTTCAGCTATGGAATGTCTAAAAAAGAGAATCGTGGATATCTCAGCTTGAGAAAATGGGTGACTTCTCTTTTCCCTTTCAATTACTTTGCAGCTTTGAAAAATGAGTGTTGTGCAAAGGCCTAGGCTCAACATCCAATTGTCTAGTTAGGCAATTTTAATAGAAAGGTGGAAATTACTCACAGAAATAGTGTCCCTGAAAAGCCACCACGATGTGACTCTGGAGGAAAACCACATCTCAGAACTCTCCAAAATGACTTATGACTGAGGTGTCCCGTTTAGGGTGTTCCAACATTGGGAATTGCAGTGAGTGGGACTGTCTGTAACCGCAGCCAGTAGGACACCAAGTAGGTTTTTGTTTTGTTACAGACTTTGCCCAGGGTTTTTTGTGTTGAGGTTTTTGTATGTTGTTTTAGCCACCTAGCAAGCTGTATTCCTTCTGGAAGAGTTGTCTCTGGTCCCTGCCTGCAAGGTATATCCCACCCTCTCTCTCCGTACAGGTTTCTTTTAAAAGACAGGTTTTGCATTTTTTCTTGATGACTGTGTTTAATACTTTATTGTGTAGGAAGAAGGGCTGATGTCAGTTGGGATATTTCTTCGTATCTCCCAACGAGATAACCACATTCTTTGAACAATTTGTAATGTGAAGAGAGGAAACAAAAGGCAACTTCCTTTAGTGCCCTGCTCTTTCTCCTCAGTTGCAAATACTACCTTTGACACTGCCCTTGAAAAGGAGGAGGTGATAGTTTCCTGGCATTATGGGTCAGAAAGCATTTTTCCCCTATTCTTGCATCAGGATTATTTAGTTACCACCCTGGCACGTTGCTTATAAATCCTGACTTAAATCCTTAAATCCTAGACTACAGAGCCCAGTGGCATCTCCCTTCTCAAAAACCTGCCATGATTACACTCTAATTCTCAGGACAGCGTTAGGGAAAGGTCAGTGATGGAGTCTGTGTTCTTTTTTGTCTTTTCTACCTGAGGAGTTTCTAGCTTGTTTGTACTTTTGCTTTTTTTAATGTTTATTCTGAGGTCTGTGCAGAAGTGTAAGCAAAGCACCAGATTTTAGTTGGCTTCTTTTTATTATCCTTTATTATGAATATCTTTCAGTATTTAATACCAGGTGCTGTTGAGGCAGAGGTGCAAGGTGCTTTGAGCAGTCCTGTTAAGTGTAACTCACAGTGGAAGCAGATCATACCCTGTAATCCTTGGGCATTTTAAAGACAATAAATTGCATTCCTTTGGAGTGTCTTAATAATGCACTTCTAAGTACTTGAAAGCATTTTTCTTCCCAGATCACTGCATTTAGAAGCAAATATAAGGATTCTAGAAAAATTATGAAAGTCTGGGTTAACTCTGATTCAGTCTGTTTGTTGTTGATCAGTCCTTAAAGAGAATGTGGAGCCTTTGGATCAGGGCATAGATATTGGTTTCATACCACTAAACTTGATACATGTGCCACCATTTTTCTTGCATGTGAGATGTGACCACAAGCAATTTCTGTGATTTCTGTTGCTAATAAATACATTGTGGCAAGGATTTACTACTGGAAGGTGTTTCATTTTTTTCCCCTGCTTTGCACTGATTTCAAAGATGAATTGTGAGCAGTAAGGTTAATTTAGTTACTTTTCCCCTTTCATTCTGCTGTATGCTGTATTTTTAAGAAACTGTGCAAAAAGCAGAGCACTGATTCACTGGGACAGCAGTTGTTATAACTTGCCTTGGTAACATGATTATTCAGCCTTGGTATGCCAATTTTCCAATACTGACCCTTACTGGAAAAGGAAATTAGATGACTCACATCCCAACACAAGTAATTGTGAAGTATTTGAGTGTTTAAGGAGGTGGAGCAATTCAGAACATCTGTATCAAGAGCTACAGAACAAAATAGTGTAGTTGGGGCAGCTGATAGCAGGCTTTCTAATTGGAAGCAAAATTTCAGTGTCTGTGTACACAGTTAATTAGACTCTGTTTCTGAGTTAATTTCTGCCTTGAAGTTACAGCAGATTGTGTAACAGATACAGTAATGGCTGAGGAAAGGCCGGTCCTCCTTATGTGATGGGAAGAGGGAGGCAGAATGTCTGACTTCCTGGGAAGCCCCGGCTGGCAGAGACAGACCAGCCTTGTTGGATTGGGGATGTGCTCATTTGGGGTTTCTCAGGGGCTGAGCTCTGTGTTGTCTTGTGGCTTTGTTGTCCTTTTGTGAAATGGAGAAAATCCATGTCACTCTGCCTGCCTGTGGCTGGAAAGCAGCATCTGCAATAGTCTGTTACAAGCAGGACTTGGCAAAACCAAGTTCTAACTGTGAAAGATATGATTAACCTAATTTGCTTTGTTTAGGTGTCTTCAAGCCTGTTTTCTCCACAGACAAGGTCAAAAATGCTGTGATACTGAACTATGCCCCATTTCTCCTCCTCCCCTGTCATTATCAGGGACTTCAGTTTGTACTTGCCTGGTGAACACATCCAGGTGGGTTTTGAATGTCTTCAGAGAGGGAGACTCCATGAAAATTGGAAAAGAACTTCTAGAAATGCAAGGAGTCTCAATTTAATGAGCAGAAAGTTTCTTTTCCAGTACTGGCCCTTGCTATTTTCTGTAATAAACAAGTTAAACTGCACAGAGCCTGTTTTGTGAGGCTTGTGCTCAGGCACAGGCTAATCTCACCAAGGAATGTAAGCTTCTTGCCTGGAAACAGCTGAGATTTGGACTTGAAGCTACTTAAAAAAAAGTGCTCTATGCTTTTTAGTACCCTGAAAAGTAAATAAAGCTTGCCCAATTTGTAGTGGTAGCTTGCGTTGTAGAGCATTTGCTTTTGTGTTCAGTCCATTCTCAGTGGAGAAGCTGCCTAAAGCTGGCAAAGCAACTGCAGGCACTTGGCTTAATGCTCCTGCAGGTTCATTTCCTCAGAAACCAGGGAGGAAGGAGAGATTAAAAACTGCTGTCCTGGTGCAGGAGGGAGCTGTGCATGGTTGGGTTTGCACGCTCTGCTGATGACAGGAGGCTGTTTGACAGCAACAAACAAGGCAGCCTGGCCTAAGCATAGAGACACAGTGAGATTGGTCACTTGGATTATGTTCTGGAGTGAATTTTCCTGTGGCTGTGCACTTCATTGGCTGTATGTACTTACCAGGGTACAGTGTTCCCTCTCACTGGGGGCTTTGCTGTGCCTCTACACAGTGCAGCTCTGAAAACAGTACATTTCTAACATAAACGTTGACAATGGAGAGAGTTTGTGACAGTGGTTGCAGGCAGGGTAACCCTCAGGGAGGGATCCTATAGGCAGAAACAGAGAATCCTTCTTTAAAAACATGTTTAAAAGACCATAATGGCTATTTATCAGGATCTGTGAGAGTTTGAGCATGTGGGATCCAAAGTTAGCTCCAACTCTGCCTTCTCATATCCTTCTGTAAAATAGCCATGGCCTGAGGTGTAGCTGGGTGTATTTGCAATAGGCTGTGTTGTTAAATGTATTATGAGGGGAGGAAGAGGATGTCCTTGAATTGTCCAGCCTTTTAAAACTGCTGTTTTAAGGTCTTCTGTGAAATGCACAAATTAGTCTTATATCAGGAAATTAGGAAGTGTGCAAAGATTGGTGTTTTGACTAAATCTGTTTATTATGAAAAACATTTTATACCATTCATTTTTAATGTGGGACACTTCTGTGCTTACTAGCACAGTCTGTGGTTCTCAGTTCCACTGGGGGGTAAACTTAAAAACCTCTATTTTTTTTTAGATTGTGGAAGAAGACAGTCATCAAAGTCACTTTTGTGACTTTTTTGGCCAAGATCTTTGTTAATGATGAATGCCATTTAGAAGGAGAAGTGGTGGTTGGCCAGATGTGACTCTGCTGCAGAGTTCTCGTTTGTGTGGTGTCACATTTTCCTTGATGACCCTCGTTGTTCTGGATGAGTAATAGCTCCTGAAGAGAAAGTGAGTGAGGCAAGATGTCAGTTCAGAGTAGTGTAGGGTGATTCCTTTACCTAACTTAAGCTTTGCTCCTCCCTAAACACAGTGTTTCTGATTTACATGTAATGACATATGAGTAGTGCGGGTAAAGACAAAGGTGTGTTTCCTGTGTGAGCTGGGTTATAAAGCAGGCAAAGCACAGGTGGGTGTAACCTTGTCTAAACAAACCTCCTTTCACTGCAGTTTGTGTCTTTGGCAAGTTATACACCAGGTTGCAATTAAAAATCCTTTAACTCTTTAGCCAAGTTAGTTTCTAGTTGCTTGATTTTGCTTTCCACAATTAATGTGGTGTTGGCAGTAGCAAAGTCATAGTGTGGCAGATTTTTGTGGGGAAAATTTTTGTGGCACTTAATTTTTTTTTTCAGTTAAGCTTGTTCTATTAATTCAGTTAACCATCTAAGAAAAATCCTTCCCATTGCCCTTATGTTGGTCCCAAAATTTAACTGGGGGGAGAGTTTAACATGATGTGTCATTGAACTGGGATCCTGATAATAGGAAGGGAACTGACTTGTTTTATTTGCTTTAAGTATCTGTGTCTGTAATCAATCTATTTTCTCTTTTTACCACTAAAGGAACACTTAAAATTTATTTGCCATCGGTAAAAGCCAAGGCCTTACATTGTGTTGAGGGACAGTTTATATGGTGAGGGTCCTGCATGAAGCTGCAGTGTTGATTCTTCCACTCTTGATAAGTCCTCAGTCCCTCTGCAGCTCTGGCTTCTCCCCTTGTTGTGTCCATATTTTAATGTCCCAATTACCTATAGCAATTATTGAGTTGTCCACTGATGGTACAATAATAGATTTCCTGGGAAACTTCACTGGAAGTTTGTATTTTTAGTATGCATAGCGAAGGGGTTTATGTAAATAGACATATTTAGTACAAGTGCACTGTTTATGGACCAAGAAGAGTTCTTGTATACATATTCCATAATAGCCAGTTGAATCAGGGTATTGGATGTCTGAGTAAAACCACAAACTCCAGGAAGTTCCCTCCCTGCCACTGTCTCATATAGGCTGTTTAAAAACATGTTGTGCTAAACCTGTTACACATTATTTGAAAAGAATGAGAGTTTAGCATCTTTAAATAAAAATATTAATTAGCTTTACTTCCAGTAAGTAGATCTTTGTGTATAAAATTAAAGTTTATTATTTTGGGCTTAAAGTAACCCACATCAGCTTCCTATTTGAACAAACTGAGAAAGGACCCATTCAGTACATATTTAGCCACATTCTCAGAAGACTCTTGCATCCTCCTTTTCTATAACACTTTGGCACCTGCAGGGCTTCTTGGCTTCCCCTGGCAGTGTTTTGCTCCTTTAGGAGGGGCTCTCAGGCCAGAGCTGTCTTGGCTGGTGCTGAGGGTCCCTGGGCTCTGGGGATGTAGCTCAGGGTTGTTTACACTGCAGGTAAGCAGAGATGTCCCAGGGTTGTGTCAGGGGAGCTCCTGCTGCAAACTGTGTTTTTGTGAGGATACTCAGAACTCTGGGAAGTTGTGCTACGTTTCAGGAGGGGTCAGTGGCAGTTAATCTGTGTCTGTGCTACACCAGTTTGCAATTAGTGATGACTTGAGCTGGTACCACACTGATGGGTCAGTCAAAATTAGATTAAACTCTTTTCTTGATGGTAAGGCACTGGACATGGGCAGGACCTCAGGAAGGACACTCTCAGGTGCTCACTTGAGTTAACAGTTGTCTGAGAAACCGATGCAGACATCACAGTTCCAGTCCACACTTCACTGCCTTGCATAGCTTAGAAAATGACTTTGCAGTTACCCAAGCCTGATGAAACTGCCAAGATTTCATTTTGAAACCATGCTCATTTCAGTCTGTGTCTTAAGCTGCCTGTTGCCCACTGTAAGAATCACTTGGAAACTTCTTGATCATGTAGAGATCCTGTTTTGGGGAGGTGGCCCTCAGGTAAAACATCTGGAGCAGGTCATGGCTGCACCAGCAATGGGTGTGGTTCTCCCTGGGGTACATTGGATTGTCTGGTCCTGCTGAAGTTCCTGTGGCCCAAACCCAGCTGGTCAGTCTGTCAAGTTGTCAGTCAGGCTGGTGTTTTCTTGTGAGTTTGCTTTCTGTGTAATGGCAAATGTTTTTCTGTTAATCTCAAGGAGAGTGGTTCTTATGTTTTGAGTTTTCATGCTAAAACATTAAACTGAGGAAGTGTGTTGTTAGTGAAAACCCCTCCTTTGAAAGGCTCTTGGGAAGTCGTATTGCCTTAAAAAAAAAAGTTTATCCTTTTTTTTCTCCTGCTAAGCTTTAGAGGCAGTAATGTAGCATTGAATGGCTGTGACTAAAGTGTACTTGGGTAAGAATCTCTTGTCTGGGGACTTGTTTGGTCATGCCCTGTATCTGAGTCTGGGCAAACCTGGTCATTTACCCTTCTATCACAATTCTGGGAATTGTATCCTTTTTTGGAGCAGTAAAGAATGATATGTATATATTCAATTGGGCTTTTTTTACTTTTAGGAATGGCCTAAATTATCTTTTGAAGTCTTTCCAGACCACCCCATGTTTTACAGCCATAACTCAGTATTTGTAAATGTTTGTTTTCAAAAGCAGCAGTGTTTTTGAAAAGGACCCTGCCAACATGTTTCTTGAAGCATGGAACAGATCTTGGAACAGACTAAAAAACTTGCAAAATAAATAGGCTGCTTAAACTAATTTTTCAGAACTAGGTGGTCTCATTGTTCACTGGGATATTTTTTCTTTTTTAAACAATTTGCAGTGTGTCCCATTGACATGAATGCATAAATGTCCAAAACCTTCCTTTACATCAGAACTTAGAAAATGTTGCTGACTGAAGTGATTCGAACTACCAAGGAGAGTTAAAAATACATTGCTGGGATTGAAACTTGGACATTTTAAATGCTTTAAATACCCTCAAAGTATTTTACTTTGTTTTTCCCACTTGACAGTATTTAATATGGAGATCTCTAGCATGAACAACTGCCTTGAGAATTAACTTCTACAAATAATGCTGTTTAGATCCTCAGCTTGAGTCTCTCACGTTTCAGTGAGTCCATTGCATCTCATTCAGTATCAAAAGGGGTAAAATGGTCACTAATTACTGAACTCCCTTTATGTGAACTGGTGGATACTTTGAATAATGAGACAGGTTTAAGGGAAAGGTGAGTCTGTGAGACATTCTCCTTACAGATTCACTTCAGTGCTTTCCAGAGGTGGGGGTAGGGAGAGGGCAGGACATTGTCTCTCCTTATTTACTTTCCCATACATTTTGAGAAGTCACAGTTCAGTAAAACTCGTTTGATTTTGTTCTTTATTAAATAATTGGCAGAAGTTCGCTTTTATGTGAAGGGAAAGAAGCAGGAAATGGCAGTGAATGAGCTCAAGCTGTTTATAACTGTTTTATTTAGAGACTGTGGTGTGTATAATGTAGGAGTCATTCTGCTCTGCTGCTGTGGCCACCCTGCTTTCTGCTCTGTGACGTGTGTTTGCAGAATTCAGGGCTTGAGGTGTGATTTCAGTTTCGGTTGGGTTTTTTTTTTCCCATCTCAATTAACCAAGACAGAAGGGGAAGGATCTTTACAATCCCTCATGTCTGTTCTTTTTCATTTATGTACAATGTTAACAGTTGGTAATTAAATTATAATTTAATGTGAATATAGTTTTTCTCAAGTATTTTTAGTCCTTTAGACAAATTCATCAGGTGAAAGCAATTAAATGAAGCCATTTTTGTTAAAGAAAGGAGTATAGGAGTTACCACACTGCAAGAGTCTTTGTACAGTATCCAGAGTGTTTTGTCTCCTGAAGCACAGATGCTTCACTCAGTGAAGTGTGTTGAGCACCATTCTGGTTTCACTGTGTGGCATCGGTTGGTGGTAGTTTTCTTGCACTTTTTTTCAGTGGTTTTACTAATGGGATATCACTTAAATGCTCAGGAAGTGCTCAGGACAGTACTCTGTGGGCAGTAAAAAGACATTATTGCAGGAAGGTAGTGCCTGACTGTGCAGAAATTCCCAGAATATTGCTAGTTTTAATTGCAAATACAAATAGTTAGGAAAAAAAAAGATTCTTTTTGAAGAGCTCCATTATTGAAAGAATGTTGATGACATGCATTACAAGTTCATAGCACTTGCTGGTTTGTTTTGTGTAAGTGTCTCATTACCTTCTGCTGTTCCGAGACATTTTCCTGCATGAGCCAAAGCAGTGGCAGGAAAATTACCTGCTGTGAAGTAGGTGATAGAAGTGTCTGCCAGTAATCAGTGATTACACTCCTTAGAAAGCTGAGAAGAACTAACTCCTGTTATTTCACTCACTGGGCTGTTTCTGAAGGCTTATAATTTTGGTCTGTAGCAATCACAGGGTGTTCCAGTGGGTAGAACCGAATCAGTGTTTACACACACAGACAGTCTCACTGCAAAGTGTACTCACCTGACACACCTGTACTTGAAATTTATTTAGCTCTTCTGAAGATGTGTGCAAAATGTCACAGTGCTGTGGTCATGGCATTCCACCAAGGATGCAGCCAAGTGATGCTGCTCACAACTGAAATAAGGCTATGGTGCTTTGAGGGTTTTTTTAGCTTTGCTTTTGTTGTGTTCCTTATGAGAGGTAATAAATATGAGATATGTGCGTCTTTGGGCAGAAAACTTTATTAAAAATAAGCAAATGGAGCCCATAGCCAGTGTTCTTATCTGTTGATGGCCAGCTTGGCTGCAGATGGGCTTGTGCTGTTTTCTCCCCTCACGTCAGAACTGAATTTGGTCGTGAGAGATAAGGGGATTCTGACAGTCTCCTGCTGCAGGTAATTGACAATGAGTAAATGTTTCTCCACTTTATCTCCTTGGCATCTTTGATTCTGCCCAGCCTCTGCTGGAGTTCAAAGAGTTTCACTCTGTGTAGAAGTGAAGAATTTTAGTCAGCCCTAATCTCTTTCCTTGATTCAAGAATTTCTTTCCTTAGCATAGTTCGCTAGCAAAAGGGTTTTTTTTTTTCCTTTACTAGGGAAAAAGCACAAGGAGGAACCTAGAAGATTCCTTGCCTTTGTCTCTGCTAATGTTGCTTGGGAATAATAATGGAAATAATGTGAACTTCCCTAGTGAGAGAGCTCTCTCTGAGTTGATGAACAAGAGGACAGAAAATGCTCCTCATGTTCCACAAATATCAATAATTGCAGTTGACATTTCTTGCCATGCAGTTTCTAGAGGTGTCTGTAGTTTTCATGCTGTTTCTTGTAAACATTTGGATTAGGATAGTTAAATTCAATGTACAAATCCATTGTGCAGATTTCTCTCTCCTTTTGAAATGCAATTGTATCTTCCTTTTTACATGAGGCTTGAAAGAACTGGGATTTTTGGATGGACATGAGCTGGGTATGAATTTACTGTGCTGAAGTGAAACAGGTGCTCATGAGATTGGGGGGGACACTTAAACTGAGTGGGTAGGAAAAGCATCTTGGATCAGCATATAAAAACCTCCTGTGAAGGTGCAGTGTGGTGAAACAGGTATCCCTTGGCATGTGGCTGCATCTACATCCTGCAGCTGTGTTGCAATGATCTGTTTTCTTTCTTGGCAGGGTTTCTGACATGGCTCTTGTGGCTTCAGGAACTGCAGCAGTTCCTGTTTCCTGTTTTACATGTAAATGCTGAGTTGCAGTGAGTGTGGGCAATCCACAGTATGAGATTTAGTACTTTGTGACTCAGTTCACACTGCTGTATTTAGTGCTTCAAGAGTTAGACACAGTTAGATAAAATTGTTATTCATGTTTGTGAAGGAGATTTGACCCAAGCTTTTTCTTCTAGTTGATGTAGAGACAGAATAAAATTGATGGAACCTTTCTTAAGAGGAAGGAATGTATTTTAAATTGAACCTGTTTTATTTTTCAATGCTTGTGTTCAGTCAGTGCTCAGCTTGTTAAGGGTTAAGTTGCTATAGCAAACCAAGGTGGGGTCTTCCAAATTTGAGATAGGAATAGAGCATTTTGTCACTGAAAGTCAAAAGCAGTTTCCACATCTGGTGGCCGTTTGGCAGCCAAGTGAAAATTACTGGAGCTTCTGGAGAGGTCATTTGGTTTAAAGCTGTTAACAGGAAACTGAGCAGGAAAAAGCTAGACAGCTCTGTAGCCAAAATCTCTACCAAGAAGCAAAAACAGGATGGATACAAAACCAGCTCTCTGCTCCTTATTTTAGAGCTCGTTGTTTATTAAACTGACTTCCTGCAATTGTTCCTGAAACTGATACATGGTGCTTTTTTTTTTTTTAAGAAATAAATAAAAATGCTGGAGACCTTGGCCTCCGTGGAAGGAGGACTTCATTGATTTCAGACAGTAGAACACAGACCATTTGACCTAACACTTTAAAGGGGATTGTCACTGGGCTTTACTGTGGTATCTTTTCTCCCCTGTGTGGTAAACAGAACTTGTAAAGCTTCCACGAGTGACTGTCTGCCTCCATCATTTGGTGCTCATCACAAAGATCAAGGCTGGTTTAGCCCTTGGCCTTCCCATACAAGGTTTGGAGTTTCAGGCAGTGTTTGTCTTCCATAACATGGCCTGACACACTTACTGTCGCAGTGAAGTTGGCAGGATTTCCTGCCAGACTGTGAAACGTGGCTTCTAAAACAGCTGCTTACAGACACCAAGGAAACTGCCAAGAATCTGTTCAGTGTCTTGAGATGGGGACTGAGAGGTCTTAGGAATGTGGGAAGAACTTGATGTCACCCCAAAGCCTGAGGTGCTTCATTTCTGGGCCTGCCTTACCTGTGTGTTCAGAGCACTCAAGTAATTGAAAAATCAAGTCATGGAACTACTGATTTTGAAACCTTATGCCTGTAACCTTCTGGGATACGTGAAGGGACACATAGTTGCACTAAAACAGGAGAATCGGTGTCACACTAAAATGAGGGGAACCACAGACCCTTGGCTTTGCAGACCTGACCTGCAGCACTGCCTGGCACAGCTGATCCTTACTCCAGTGCATGAAGGAGTAAGAAACTGGGGGATGAGCAATGTGTTTGGTTGAGGAGTGACAAGTGTGTGTGAAAGGCTTTTACCAGTTCTGGTGCTCTCTCTCTCTTGCAGTTTTGGGACCCTTATTGCGATTGGAGTTACTGTTTGTGCTGTGATTGTCATTACAATTATTCTGTGCCTCACCTGCTCTTGTTGCTGTCTGTACAAAGCATGTCGGAAACCACGGCGTGAGTACCTCTGTATTGATTTAATTTTTCACACCTTGGAACAAGATTTATTTTCTTCCCTTGCCCCTGGAAAATTGTGTTTCTATAAGAGGTGGAAATAATCTAGCCATACCTCTCTCCTCAGAAGTTGCAACAGCTAGAGATTTAAAAATAAGCATTTAATCCACTTCAGAATGTGAAGTTGCAGAGAGATGCTGAGGAATGTTTTCCGAGCATTTAGAAGTTTTCTTCGCTCCCCTACAATGTGGGGGGCTTGGGGGTTGTTTTTTTTTTTTGTTTAGATAAGCAGGAGGTAGGAGAACATTTAAGATTTTTCCTGGTCTTCCAAAAATATACCGGAAAAATACACTAGAGGCTCTGGACTGCAACAGTGCAATAACAAAGTCTGTAGCATAAAGGTGAAGGAGGTCTCAAGAAACCAAATTATTGCAGTTTATTAGAAAGTGTTAATACTCCCTTATTCCAATAAGAGGTACAAAAAAATGTCAGTTTCTACAGAAATCGATGCATTAAATGTGTATTTGCATTTCTGACTGTTTCTTAGAGAAAGTGATGCTAATACATGGATTTATTAGTGTGTACACAGGAGGACACTCACTTGGGCAGTCATGGTAGGAAGCTCCTTACCTAATAAAGGAGATCTTTATCTCCTTAATCCTTAAAGGCAGATAACATTTTAAAATGAGCAGTTTTTCCGGTCTCATACCAAATGATAGGTAAGTTGGCTGCAGGGCTGAGGTCCTGGTTTTTGAGGAGGCCAAGAAAAAATCCTGTGTGTTTGAGAAACAAGGAGATAAGTTGGCTGCTCTCTCAGCACGTGAAGGCTCTCATCCCTACCAAAAAGCAGTGGAAGGAAATTTAGAGGCACACATTTCTAAATCTGTGGTGGGACTTTTGAAAATTAAATTGCCCAGAGTCTGAAGTGAGGAATTGACCATAAAGGGAGACTTTTACTTTTGTGTTATAGTAAATAAATTCATGGAGGATATCTTCTCAGGACAACATGAAAATGACCAATATGATCAAAAGTGAAGCCTTTATTTCTTCAGAGCATCAGACATATTCCTATATTAATACTATATCTAACTTGCTTACAGCTTCTAATTCTCTTACTATTGGCAGACAGTTCTTAGACTATTATTATTGGTTAATAAACTTATGAGCACACTTCTACACATTCTAATTGGTCACATTTCCTTACAGCGATGCAGGTTGTGTTTGGCTTGTTTTCTTCTTTAAGTTTCTCTTGCTTCTACCAAGGTCAAATGGTTTCTTTGCATGCTTTCTCATGAGAACAGCCAGGTCCTAGCATATCCCGTGTATTCTTTTCCCATGAGAATAGAGCAGGCTGTAGGCCCTGCTCTCTCATCTAAAGCTGAGTTGTGCAAAGGGGCTTATTGCCCTCCAAAAAT
>VYZS01092274.1:6710-20568 GCA_013400695.1 Neodrepanis coruscans | reverse complement strand
GGTGTCCAGTGACAGGACCAGAGATATTGTTGAGTATCCATCCTTTGAGATGGATCATCTGGATATGGTCCTGGGCAAACTGCTGTGGCTGATTCTGCTGTGAGCAGGAGACTGGTCTTGAGAAACTATAGAGGTATTTGCCAGCTTCAGACTTTCTGTGATCCTGTGATTTGTCCTGCTTATACTCTTTTCATTTTCTTCCAAATGTCAGTGCATAATGATCTTGATTTTTCTATCCTTTATTATTGCTTTACATGATTATTTCCAGTATGTAGATTAATTTAAATTTTTCTGGGTGATTATAAATAGGTCAAGGGTTTTCTGATGTTTCTTTCTGTCACTCTTTGCCATGTAACAGAGAACGGTGCTTTTAATCTTCTAAATTCTTTTTTGTAATTTGTTAATTTTATTTTTCTGAAACAAAGCTTACATGGAACAGATGCCAGAAGCTACAGGGTAGAGTCTTATATAACATCTTTGATTTTGGGAAATACAAAGTAAATGATTTGCATTTTCTGTGTGGAACACAAATCCTGTTTACCCTATTGCCCTAAAAATATTTACATTTGCTTTGAAAGAATTAGCAATTTGTATCATTTCAGTATTTTGGCATATTAACTCTGAAAATGGCACGGGTGTTAATAATAATTACAAATAATTCACCTCTTTCTGCTCTGAGCAACAACTGTGTCATCCAGTATGTTCTAGAAGCAAAACATAAGTTATAACTTGATATTATGAATAACCTAAATCTAAGTACCTCATACAGGTTAAAACTAAAATCACCATGTATCAGAGCCTTTATCAAAGGTTTTTGAATTTTAGTAAGATGATAGTTGGTAATGTCACTTTCTCTTTTCACTTCAAATATTAATGCTTCTCATTGTGCTTCTTCCCTCTTTCCCTTTTCAGAAATTATTTCAGATAGCCTTTCCTTTGGTTTGTTTTTACCTTTAAAAAAAAGTCTGTGTTTTTTCTGAATATTTTTTCTTATTGTTTGTAATGACAATTTTTGTTATTCTTAGTTTTTAAAATTTTATTTATTTGAACAAGAAGTTTCTACATTTATGGTCTCTTCATGATATTCTTTGTATCAAAATAGAGAAATGGAGAGAGAAAAGGCAATGAAGAAAGACACTCTATGCTCTCTTCCCCAAGATAGGCTGGGTTGAAGTGCCAGGGCCAATTTTCTAAGGTTCAACAAGTGCCAAGTCCCGCACTGTCCACAACAGCCCCATCAGAGCTACCAACTGGGGGCAGAGTGGCTGTAAAGCTTCCCAGTGGAAAAGGACCTGGAGGTGCTTGTTGGCTGCAGTTGAACATGAGCCAGCAGTGTGCCCAGGCGGTCAAGCAGGCCAATGACATCCTGGCTTATATCAGAAATAGTATGGCTGGCACGACCAGGGTAGGGATTTGTCCCCCTGTTCTTGACACTGTGAAGCCACACTTCAAATCATATGTTCACTTTTGGGCCCTTCCCTACAAGAAAGTTGAGTTTCTGGAAAGTGTCCAGAGAAGGGCAACAAAGCTGGTGAAGGGTCTGTAAGGGTCTACGAGTCTCATGTAGAGTGGCTGAGGGAGCTGGGGTTGTTTAGACTGGAGAAAAAGAGGCTGAGGGAAGACCTTGTCACTCTCTACTACCTGAAATGTAGGGATGGGATATGTAGGGGTCTTCTTCCAGGCAATAAGTAACAGGACAAGAGGAAATGGCCTCAGGTTGCTCCATGGGAGGTTTAGATTCACTACCTGGAAAAATTTCTTCACTGAAAAGGTGGTAAGGCTTTGGTTCAGGCTGCCCAGGGAATAGGTGGAATCACCCTCCTTGGAAGTTTTCAAAAATTCTGTGGCATGGTTTAGCGGTAAATGCGGCAGGGTTAGGTTAATAGCTGGACTTTATGGTCTTAGAGGTCTTTTCCAGAAAATTCTATAATTCCAATAGAGGCAATATCTTATAAAACAGAAGGCAAGGAGTCACTGGATCCAAGCTCTCCTCTGACCCTGCAAAGTAACTATTCTTAGTCATGGACAGCTATCTCTGGAGATAAACTTCTCTAGACAAGGCAGCGATTCTTTTGTATAAACCATTTGTTTCTTAAAAAAACCCACCACCAACAACAACATACCCAAACCCATGGTTTCTTTTACAATCCTTTGTGATCTTAGCTTGGTTCTGAACTACTTGAAACCTCTGGGATTAGAAAGGTGGGAAATGAAGTCTCTAAAGTTCTGACAAAAGTATTTCATTCAGAAAACTAAGATTTAGTGGAGTTAAATTGCACTTGCAAATGGCCCAGAAGTAGGTGCAAGAGTATTCAGTTTTAATAAATAGGTGCTGGAAATATGTGTATTTACATTACCTCCCTTAAAATTCACCAGGTATGGATTATGCTCAATTTAATATTTCCTCTTTTCAGTCTCCCACCTCAGAGTGAATTCTGTGCTGCTTTTCACAGGACCACAGATGTGAGGAGGAGGCAGCAGTGAGGCCCAGGAGTTGAAGCAAAATGTTGTTTAAATGTTCCAGTTTCAGGATGGGACTTATGTAACATTTATGTTAAAATACACAATGTCTTACTGGGAGATTTAGTGTTAGACTTTTCAACATTTATTTAAGTTTTTTGATAAGCTTCTTTTGCAAAATTGACTGTCTGAATATATTAGCTCAGAAATCAAAATGCCTCCTCTACGATTTCACAATCTATATGCAAAGAGAGCATAAATGGATGTTATAAATACCCATTTAGTTTCCTGCATGGTGAAACATTTCTTCAGGCTCTGCTGGTTTAATCAATGGATAAAATAGATTACATTTGTTTATGGTGGTGATAGCCTGACTAATGCATTGACTTCATTTGGAAACACACAGCAATATATAGAGAAGGAACAGTTAATCCACCCATTAAAAATGTAGCAATGTGATTTTGAAACAGTGCCTTGAAATTGCTATCCAAATTTTGTACTTACTACTTAATGAGAAACAAAAAATAACTTATTAATGTTTTAAGTAGTAGTAAATAAAACATTATCATACTAAAAATTTTCTCAGGTATTTAAAATATTGTTTGAAATATTTACTCTCCAGGCCCCAATTCCTTAGATATGTCTAGATAGAGAATATATTTTTATATTATTTATCATCTACTCATGAAACATGATGGGATTTTTGTCATTTACTTGTCAACTGGCTAGTGAAAAACCTGGATTATTTGTGATTGCTCCAGTTAGGGAGATAAATTAATAATTGGGCTACTTCTGTTTCGGGAAATAGAGACACAACTTTTTTTCCTGTCTGGTTCTTTTTTCTTCTGTTTGCTGTTTTTATTATGATTCAATTTAATAATGTTACTTTCTCAGCCAGTCTGGTTTCATAATGGTAATTACAATATTTTGATTTCACACAGCCCACATGGAATTGTCAGAGCTGCTTCTCAGGCTTCAACCAACAAGGGTTTCTCGCTGGGAAATGGGAAATATTACTCACAAAGGAAGAATCACAGCCTCCTTCAAGCACCCTGAGGGTGAAGTTCAGATAAAGGAAGGCGTAGAATAATGTTGCATTTGGAATCAGAGTAGCTCCACAGCTCTGGAAACAGAAGAAACCCAAAAACTTAGACCTTTCGGTCTACCCCTTCACTAGATTCACCTATACACGTGCACAGAGACGTTAATGCATACATGCACTCATACTCAGGCAGTGAGACTACACATGGCTACTGAGTAAGGAGAGGGCTTGGGTATGTGTTAGCAGCTAGACATGATTGTCCCCTCTAGGAGACTAGGAAACAAGTTAATTCTTAATAGAAGCATCAAAAACTCACTTGAAATACCTCCAAATAACTGACCTTTTTGCTAGTGTTTGCAGAACTGTAATGAACAGTAAAAATAGCGAAAAGGTGCTGGGCTTTGCTGGAGATTTTGTCCACGCATGTGGTGAGAGTTAGGGATTAGGGCAGGGAGATGCCAAGCAATGTAGACAGCGTCAGAGCTGGAGATCCCTCTGCACTTGGTCAATCCATTCGTCTGAACTGCAAACCAGACTATTCTGAAAGGATAAGGGAATTCAACAGTCTTCAAAGTAATGCGTGGAATTTCATTCAGTTCCAGTTTGAACTAAAATGTGTCTTTGAATGATATGATAAGCCTGAGTTTACTTCACATCCTTATTTTGTTTTACCAGAAATGTTATGCAAATTTCATTTATAATGAAAATGGAAAAAGCAGGATCCTGTGTCTATGTTCATAGTTTCAAGTCACATTTGTTGTAATTCTCTGGCAGCATCTATTTCTCTTTAAGCTTTTTCTTAGAGGTCCACATTTTTAACCTATGCCTGGTGCTTCTTTGCAAAATATTTTCATATATTTATTTATTTTTTAAGTAAAATTATTCCAAAGCTATAGGAAAGACTTCTGTCCTCATGGTCCTTGTTTATTTTTCTCCGAGAAACAAAAAACACCTCAGTTGAAAGCTTTTATTTACAGTCATGACAAAGTTAGGTTAGAATATTACGTACCTAATCCTCAAGTTCCAGTTTCCTCAAATTTGTCACATAATATATATATAGAGAGAGTTGTATACTCTGATGAGGTGTCACAAGTGCCCATACATTAGATTATGTACATAAGACTCCCAGGATATGTGATGACTGAAATCTGAAATTTCTGCTCTTTGACAAGGAGAAAAATTCCACCCCCACCCCCCACTCTCACCCCTGCCATGTGGAAATGTTTATAATTTTTTTATGGAATCATTCTGTTTGACATTAAACTTTAGTGATACAGGAATAGTTCAGGCCTCCTATGAGCTGGATTTCTGTCTCCTGTGGTGCTTCCATGAAACACCACATAGTGTGTGCAGGAAGAACACAGTATAACACTGCATGACGTGTGTTTTCATTAGGCTCACTGATGGGAGAAAATGGGGACCTGATGTGTGTGAATACTGAGGCATGTCATGGTACCATAACCAGTTTAATATCACATTGAAGTGAAAATGGTTCAGTTCAATCAAAATAATGGACATATTTTTATATATATTCCAACTGAATATTACAATAATGCATTTTTTCTTAAGAACTTTGGAAATTCATTTATATGAAAAGAATAATTACTATGAAAAAAGTAATAGTCATATGTTTGAGTTAAAAGCCAAATTTTGAAGCAAAGTAAAAACATAATTTATAGCCAGACAGTTTTCTTGCTTTTTGGAGTACTTCTAAGCATAAACCCATGACAGATTAGATCTGGTGATTTGGTTGAAGGTCAGGTTAAACAATTAGGGTAGCTAACAATTTAAGAGGATATATGGGTAAGATGAGAGAAAAGTGTAGAAAAAATTCAGAAAACTATGCTGGAAAATGAAAATATTTAATTTGTTAACAGGGATTTTAGGCAATTTATGAAATCTATTATTATTTAAGATGATTTCTGAGCTTTCGTTTGAGATAGCAAACTCCACTTTAGGTATTAATTTGATTCCTGTGCCTTTATACTGAGATAGAATACAAAAGAAATAGAATAAATTTTGGCTTTTTGCACACTGATAAAAAGAAAAGGTGATTAAACTTTGTTAATTATTCATTGAAATGGAATAATGAAATATGGCTATAACCAAAATAGCTTATGGGAAAGGGAGATTAGTATTTTTTCCTTCTAAGTTCTGTAATTTTAGTTTGGTCTCAGGGGCAGGAAACTTAAGCATGTGATGAGATTGACCAGAGAGACATCTCCAAATGCAACACAGAGGAAAGACTCAGAACACAAAAAGAAGCTGGACAAGAATGGGGACTTTTTTGGTGGCAATGTGGAACCAACACAAACCATAACAGTTTATTTCATTAATGTTGTTGCTTAGTTCTAAGGAAGTCCAAGTAAAAAGAAATTATGCTCCATGTTCTCTGGCTTCTTACTTAGTCCAAGTACAATTCAAGAAAGCTGATCGAACTTCGAAACTTGGCAAAGTCTCTTATATATCTTTTACCAAAACAGACCACTGTGCACATGAGCTTTCCCATTTCAATTTACCACCAGGGTATTTTCTCTGTGCTAGTGGCTTTGAAAGAGTTTTGGTTTCTCTCTGGTGGTTTTTTATTCAATAATTTGAGTGCAATGACACAATTAGTAGTAAATAAAAGTAGTAAATAAAAATAAAGAAGTAATGCAACAAGGGACCTTGTCAGCAGCATCCTCCTCATGCAGTTTGCATTCACCTTGTGTCACCCAGGATTGTCATGTGGAAGAGAAAATGCAGTGATTTCTCTGCCCTGTCTGAATAAAGCTTTGTCTTCCAGTCCATGAAACTGTGGCCCTGCTGTTGCAGTCAGCACATTCTTGAGAACTAATCTCCATCCTTTGCAAAGCCTAGGAGTGCAAAAAGCAGGTATCTCAGACTGAGCTGACCCAGCCTGGCTCAGACTGATTTCAGGGTGGGTTTCTGTAAATAGGTCAAGGAACGTGTGTGTATGTTTGTGTGCTTGCAAGGTTGAAACACAGAAAAATCATTCCAGTTCAACTAATCACCTTCTAATTTATGGTGAGCTTAGAGTTCCATGGACACGTGCCATATATGAACTCAAGCTTTCCTTTTGGAAGAGACTGAATATCAGGAAAATACAATATTACGAGGTGGAACTTCTATCACAAAATGGAGCTCTGGTTGTAATAACAGAGAGCATGTTGACTTGTCCTCATTTTAACCTTCTCCTTCTGCCATCCTCCTTCTCACATCCTTTCACGAAGGTCTTTCTCAGTTGCTTCAGATCTGATGCTTTTTTTCCTAATAATTCAACAACGTTCTTTTCTTATGACTCTTTTTTTCTAGTTCCTCACACCTGTTGTCACAACACAGGTGACAAATCCCCCTTTCAGGGGATTTCCTCTGAGATGAAAAGCTTTTTAATTCCTATACTAATGAAAATTTCTCCTTCTGTTCTTTGTGTGAAACACAGTTCCTTCTCAGAGCATTTTTATTACTTTGATTCTCTCATTGACAGTATAAATTCCCATCCAGAATTGCTTGGGTACTATACTTTCCTGGTTAAATTACAAACTCATCAGAATTGGCAGGTTATTTGGTTATACATAATATAAAATACCACGTGTATCTAATATTTGATTTGGATTTTGCCCTCATTTTCCCATCACAATTTGGCTAGATGTGTGTCTATTCAATCTGATTTACTAATAACTGTTATTGTCACAATATAGAGTTAGCAGAACAAAGCACCTTTTAGTGGAGACAGATGTGAGGTTTTGGAGGAATTATCATCTATTTATAAGACCTCAGATGAACCTTCTCTTCGCACAGGGGGAAACCTGCACTGTTCTAATCCTTACAAGTCAATTATCATCTAAACTGCTCATTTCCTGCTGCAATTCAAGATTCATAAAATCTGAATAGGATATGCATTTTTAATGTTATTGCAGGAACCATAAATATTGTTGGCCTTGTTTGCCAGAATCTTAATACAATAATGACTGTAAAGCTGCAGGAAGGAAAAATATCTAAGATGAACTGATTCAGTTTCATAACCCAATAATTCTGACAACCTTTTCAAATGATTAAATAGGCTTGGAGAGATCCAGACCCTGAAGTATTTTCCATCTGTGAAACCCTAAATGTTTTTGTTTGTTTGTTTGTTTGTTTTTTTCCCCTTTCTTCTTTTAAATAATGCAGAAGCAGGTGCTGGCATTTCACTTCAACTAATTAGTTTCTAATTTACTGTAAACATCTTAGAATTCCACGAACATGTCTCAGTGGTATCTGAGAGGAAACAATCTACTGGTTCAATAAATCTTTCCTGAAATACCACCGAGAATTGACTACGTGAAGTGTATGGCCTTACTTAATATATCTGATTATTTTAGAGTACACTGAAAATCAAGATAACAGATTCAGGCTTTCCATGATATTATCATTGTCTGTGTAAAGACATAATCTGAAGGAACTTTGTGTCAATGACCCATTGTTTTAATTTTAAAAACTATGCAATATTTCAGTATTTCAATGCACTACTGGAATTCAGCCAGACATTAAATGTGTTTGTAGTGATATTGCCACGGGAATCTTTAACGATGCTTCGCATTATTTTTACGTTCATATGATTTGTGTATCTAATTTGGAGATCAAACTGTAAAAAAAAGTATTAAAATGCTTCTCTTATTTCTAGGTTATTGCTTTCATAAAGTGGCTGTACCTACAATAAAAGAATTTAGTTGCAACAATCTATTAAAATAAACTAGGAGCTTTATCTAAATGTCTTATTTTTTAAAATGTTTTTGAACATGTTATATATATCAAACTTCAATTTTGATTTTTTCAAGTTAACTAAAATGGGAAAAAATACTGACTTGAATTTTTGTATTAGTACTTAATTAATTATTAATTATCTTTAAATTAAGATAAAAGACACTTTAAAGATATAGAAGGGTACTAAATAATACATGATTACATTTTCTGATTTCATTTTTGAAAACCAAAAAGTTAGTTGTCTTAGTACAGATGGTAGGATTTACATCTCACCATTTGGCTGGAGCCCTAACTTACCTCTCAGTGTGTTGGCAGATCTCACGTGTGTTCAGGAGCAGCCTTGCTGAACCAGCACTGGTGGCTCTAAAATCCCTCTCTCAATATTGCTACACTTACCAACCTTTAGGCATTTGCCCTTTCTCAGATGTTTATTAGCATCATTTGTGTTGGTACCAGCACTGTGGCATTCTGCAATGAACTAAACAAGGAACTGGATGACACTAAAATATTTGATAGTCTGGATTCTTAATTAGTGAAGTAAATCTTAAAAGTACTTAGCATAGATTGTGTGAGTGTCTAAAAATTTGATACCAGCTGGAAAGAAAAAGATGTATAGAGAACTGTAATGTGTATATAATGTGCAGGATTTTTCATTTCCACTTTCATTTTATATCTAATTTCTTTAAATAATTTTAATCTTTCTTAGTAGGAGAAAATTAATATTGTCATTACAGTAGCGTGTTTTGAGAAAAAAAATAAATCAGCTGAGAGGTTAGGATCTTTTTGGAACCGGGCTGATTAAAATGTACTTATGTTTATGTGCATTAAAAAAATGTTAACTGAAAATTGTATTGATATACACAGGAACAAATAAAATTGGTCTGGAGTGGAAAATTGTGTAACTGCTACTCTTAAATTGCAGAGCTTGATACACAAACTGATAAAATCCTCAAGTTGTTTCAGTTGGGTTTCCAACTACCCTGAAACAGGAGCTGCACTGTTCTTGTGCCTCTGGCTGGACTTGTGGGATCATTTGTATTCTTGTTTCAAGGTTTTCTTGGTAGATAGGTAGAGTCCTATACCCTAATGTAGATTAGTTTAACTCTATTTAACTAAGTTTAATTTTATTAAACTGAAAGTGATGTGAGGTCTCAGTACATATTCCAGGGTAAAGGAGGAGCCCCTGTCCTACTTCATAAGTTTTAAATTTCCTCTCTCGGCTGATAACTCTGTTAAAAGAATCAGAAGACAACATCCTCACCAAGCTTAATTACATAGATGCAACTATTTATGAGGGAAGGACTTTTATCCCCCCTACAGTTATGATGTTTTAGAGATTTTCTTCTTAATATGCTGCCAAATTCCCTGAGCTGTTTCCAAACTGAGCTAGACTGTCACCCAAGCAGCCTCAGGAAATTTTATGGCTACATGATTTATACTGAAAAAATGGAAACTTTTGGTTTTCCCGAGGAAACAAGATTTTGTTTCCAAGTATAAAGGATCAGACTAGGATGTCAAAAGTTCCTGTTCTTCTTCCTATCGTTACCATGGATGCTAGGAAGTAATGAAGCTTTTTGTAGAAATCTAAGTCAGAGTGGATGCCATAATCAGACTACGCAATGTTGAACAAGTGTCTGTAAAACTGAGAAAAATAAATCCTCTTTTTGTTCTAATAATAAGCTATTAATTAGTGCTTATAGAGCTACTTCAAGTTCTCAAAAAGAAGATTTTATTGATATGAAATAATGCTAGGATTCTCTTAGTGACACTTTTTATTTCTCATACGAAATTTTCTTCCTTTTATAGCTAGGAAATGGAGGATTGTGTGAGTGAGGATTGTAGAGGAGTGTGATAGAAAAGTTGTATCTTCATGGAGAAAACAGGAGGGCCTGAGATTAGCCAAATCAATTCTTAGAAGCACCTCAGTAAAGCTGCTCTGAAAAAAGAGGGTACCTGAATCTTTGCAGCACCGAGATCTAACATTTAACAGAAGGCTGGTGGATTGGTTTGATGCCTGAGATTTGACTTTTGCATCTGACTGAAGTGTTTTTTTTGTGTGGTGCTGGTTGTCATTCTCTCCACGAGTAGCTTTTGGCTACATGTACCTCTGTTATTAAGTCCTCAAGTTATGACTTAATGGCAGTGCACAGAACAATGTCTTAGTAAAAAATTCTTAGCAAGTGCACAGGTGACTGCTCAGTGAAGCATTGTAATTAAAGCAGTGACAGTATACAATCTACTAAATTACTTTAGACTGTCAAGGTGGTAAGGCAAATACCAGGGCAGTAATAAGCTGAGGAAAAAATACTGATTTTTTTGTTCTAACAAGGATCACTTAAATTTCTTTTTCTCCTAAATCAGCACCTGGAGAGAATCCTGTAAATAATTAGGGTAAACATGAAAATGTTTCTTTAATATAAAACTATTGCAACCTTTTACAGAAAGCAACAATTGACAGTTGTTCGTAAACGACTCAGTAGTACATTCCTACTGATGATTGCTAACAACAGGATAGTGTTAACCATAATATATTGGATTTTGTGTTATGGATGTGGCAATGATGTGTGTTCAAATATTTCTAATTAAAGATTTTTGTTACACTGGGGTCAAGTCTTTTTTGTTGGCTCTGTGTTTTAATTTCTTTTTTAACTTTCAAACATATCTTAAATATATATATGCTATAATCCTGTTCATCATTTACAGGATTATAAATCTATAACTTTTTTAATACGAGTTGTTTCTGTGGTTTGGTTGGTTTGTGTGTTTGTTTGGTGGGTTTTTTGTTTGTTTTTTAATCAGGACACATTGTAGGAATAAATTAAATCTTGTAGGCTTATTTTTTCGATCATTGTACGTACTCATTTTTGATATGTTCATTACAGCAAAAGCTAATGAGCAGAATGGCTAAAGGGATTGCATCGGGATATCTACCATTTGTAAGTATCAACATGTACTGAAGGTTTTAATCTGTGAAGGAGAAACATCCTCTTGCGTGACATATAGGTTTGAAAGCAGAAACAAGTATATTTAATGAACTGATGAGCCCTTGGCTCCCCTGGATTTTTTGAAAGCTCCTGGCATTGTGGCAAGGTTTCTTCTGTCCCAAATTTAGATGCCTAGAAATTACTCATCTGATTCATAACCTAGGATAAAAAGCTACATACCCCTCCAAAATGTGAGTCACCTTAAGACTAGAAGTGGAATAATCTGTTCAAAGGACTGTAAATCTCCACAGAGACAGACATTTTTAGGGTAAAATTCATCTCTCCTAAAGTAGGCATCTAAAATAGACCAGATGAATCATTAGGAGAGGTAAAATATGACCTGGTGTAAAAAAGAATACTATTTCTTGGCATTCAGTGTCTGGGGGCTTAGATGATTACCTTACACTGGAAATCTAGCTTGGAAATACATTAAGTTGATTGATACTTGCAATACAGACTGATTGTAAACAACCAGCTCTGCATAATATGTTAACTGGTTTGCATAAAGAATGTAAGTCTATAGAATTCAAAAGAACTCTGTGAATTTACAACAGTGCCTAGTCTTTCACTGACATAATCAATTCAAGTTCAACTACCATGATGCTTAATAACTGCTGAGAAGCTGACTTAGTAAGTATATTGGAAATGTTGGCTAAACTATGTTACAAAAGCTTAGAATATGCTTGCTGTACCATCTGACCAGCCATCCTCTAATGCAATTATCTGAATACTGAAAATGTTGAGCTGTATCATCAACAAATAGTCCTTAAAACATGTAAATGCATAATTTACATTAATTAACATTTACATTAATTAACTTCAGGTATAAAATACCCCATAGATGGATACTAAAATTCTGGACTGTTGAGTGGCCTAGGATAGAAACAGGGCTTAGGATAGAAACATATCACAACACACTAAAAACACAACAGAATATTGTTGCTCTTGTTGGATATAAGCCCTGGAAAAGAACAGCAAAGGAAGAAGATGCATAAGTCAAGGATGCCCTGGTTTAAAACAATGAACACTAGGTTGTTAAAGGCTGCCTTTGTTTGTGCTGAGAGATGCTTTGCTGACTAACGTAAGCAGGAAGTTAGCTCAATAAAGGAAATGCATACATGCTTGCTAAAGTATATAAACGCTTAGTACATCTAATAAAGTGGTTTTCTACTGCTTGTCTTTGACTGTGCCTTTATGCATGGCACTGGACTTCTGGAATTAGCACAGATTTCTACTGTCGGCCTATTTTTGAAACATACAAGACTCTGCACTTTGGTCCTTCTGTAGCTGATAAGAGCAGTATGAGCCATAAGTTTAGCAATAACTAATCTATGACATTAATCTATGTCCCTGTTCACCGTTCCTTCCCCTCCTCCATACTATTATTTCTTCTTTTTTTCCCCCTAACTTTTCTTGCAATGCATGTGCGTGAGGGTGTCTGCCTCTTATGAAGATACTGTCTTCCAATAAAAGGCAACTCTGGAAAAATAGGCAGCATATTACTGTCATTTCTGTTTAGACTACCTAATTTATTTCTGGTATTTTCTGGATAGATATTCATAGGTAACATTTGGCTCATTTGTGGTAAATTAAAGAGATATTTGACATACTGGATTTACTGTGCATGCACAGATCATCTGTGTGCTGTGTACTCAGTATGTTTGAGACCTTGGACTCCTTGGGCATTCTGTAAAGTTCTTGTGAGCATAAACAGTAAACATTATTCCTGTGGTTCTGGCAATCACATTCAGACTGACTACACTGATTGTGCTGTCCCATTTTTCTAGAAAGCTGAACTCTCAGATGCAAGGGTACATTGATTGCATTATATGGAAATACTCTATCCTACCTCCTGGTAAATCCAGTGAAAAGTTATCAAGTTCAGTACAAGTCTTCCTTCTGGATTTCTCTGTTAAACAAATAGTCCTCAAAATCTTCATTTTCCTTTCAGTTTTTGGCAGACAACTGCTTCTCATCTTACTATAATTATCTTTTATCATGCTGCATTCATTTGAAAGCCATCTGAAGTTTTGATTATGATGCTTTGAAGCTACTCTTCCCTTGAGCAGGATAAATAAAGAAAAGAATATTAAACCTGTAATCTGATTGTAGAGTGCTTGAATTTTATTTTTGTTTGGAAAGCAGAACATACTGATATTTATTCTGGGAACAAGTTTTCTGGGACTACCTCTGATGCACTGACATTTGCAGCATCTCAACTGTCGTGGTTTTACCACAAATTTAGCAATTTTGGACAAGAGATTCCGAGAGAAACCACAGACACACCCCAAAATGAAGAAAACACACAAATATCACAGTTTGTTTCGCGCACACACAAAACCCGACAAATAAAGTGCAAACAAAACAGACACATTAAGTTTCCGAGGGCCCATGTTGGGATGAGGACGCTCTGGAAATAGTGCTGGTCTCTCTCTGATGAACCTGGGGAGACGATGGGGTAATTAGAGGGAGCACGCGGCCAGTCTGAGGACCCCCAGCAGCGCGAGCTTCTGCTCGGCTTTTACTGAAGAAAAACACTCGAGAAAGTTAGAAACCGTGAGCGCCCCCTCCCTCCCCTTCCCGATAGCCCCAGGAAGGGATTTAGTGCTGAAAATGGAAAAGAAAAGAT
>VYZS01092267.1:89355-164960 GCA_013400695.1 Neodrepanis coruscans | reverse complement strand
GCTTTGTGCTTCACTAAGGGGCTGGCTTATAGGGAGGAGAAGGTGCAGATGTGCACACAAAATCTCTGACTTTCAGCTCAGAGATGCTGGATTTGTGATTGAGAGTGCTTCCTTCTTTCTTTTTTTTTACCCATATATTTTCAGTACTGACTACCATGGTTATCCATGCATAGACAGCTTCCCATGGGTCTAGTTGTGTTCTAGACTTAACCAGCTAGGTAAGCTGGTTAACTAGAAGTTGTCTGAACTGGTTAAGTCAAACTCAAATGTCAATGTGTGTGCAGGGGTGATTTTTTTTCATATAGGTGCAGAGATGTCCTAGCCATCCTCTGGAAATATCAGGAGAAGAGAAGAAAGCAGAAGAAACCCACGCGTCTTTGGGAGCCTGATGGTTTGCTTTCCCATTGTGTTTCTAGAGTATTCGGTCCAAGGTGGAGCTCACAGTCTGGGACAGCCCCGAGGACATTGGCTTGACCTTCACTGCCACATGCCAGGATGGGTTGTCCTATCCTGGGCTCAGAAAGTGTGGGGATCTCAAAATTGGAGATACGGTGAGTCTGCCTTTCAGTCTGTTCCCTGGAGAGGCTGCTTCACCCACTTCCCTCTCTTGATGAGTAGTCTTGGACAATAAAATAGAGTTTTGCTCATTTTCCTCTGCTCTCCTCATGCTGTGCCACGATGATGCAGAAACCCACAGAGAGAGTGGCTCTGCTAGAAATAGCTCTGGGTGCTGTCAGTCAGCCCAAGGTCAGCTGTGAGAAAAGGGAGTACAGGTATCTTGTCTACAGAGCTGAGCTAAAGGTCTTGATCAGGCAGCAGAACACAATAGTTGAGAATGGGCTTTTTTCCTGTTATCCCAGATATTCACATCATACTCTTACCTGTGATTTTTTTTTTCCCATGCTCTGCTGGTGTTTTCTTGGTCCATTAAATATTCAAGGTTTCCTTGTTATTGTTTTGAGAATCTTATCTTGATTCAGCATTAGCATTGCCAGCAGGATGAGGGCAGTGACTCTCCCTCTGTGCTTGGCACTGGTAAGGCACATTGAATCCTGTGTTCAGTTTTGGGCCCCTCACTTCAAGAAAGACTGAAGAGCTGGAGTGTGTCCAGAGAAGAGGAACAAAGCTGATGAAGGGTCTGGAGCACAAGTCTTATAAGGACTGGCTGAGGGAGCAGGGTGTGTTTACTCTGGAGAAATGGAGGCTTGAGGGGACCTTATTGCTCTTTACAACTACCTGAAAGAAGGGTGTAGTGAGTGTCAGTCTCTTCTCCCAGGTAACAAGTGACAGGACAAGAGGAAAGGGCCTCAAGTTGCACCAGGGGAGATTTAGATTGGATATTGGGAAAAATTTTGTCACTAAAAGAGTTGTCAAGCATTGGAACAAGCTACGCGGGCAAGTAGTGGAGGCACCATCCCTGGAGTTATTTAGATGTGTAGATGTGGCACTTAAAGACATAGTTAGTGGTGGGCTCAGCAGTGCTGGATTAATGGTAGGACTCAATTATCTTAAGGATCTTTCCCAGCCTAAACAATCCTATTTTTCTATGATTCTAATTTAAACTCCAACTTTCCTGTCGATGAGAGAAGGGATCATGGCTAACTTTGAAGGTATTGCAGAAAGAGTCAGGGTACTTGGAAAGGCAGCAACCCTCTTCTCTTGTGTTCAGTTCCTAGGGTGTTGGATGGCAGCACAGACTAAAAATGCAATTTGCCCCTCAATGTTAACAGTGTACATGGCATAATCCATTCTTTGCTTTTTTAAAAAAGCAGAGATGCTAAGCTTTCCTTTTTAAAATTGAGTATTGATGCAGATAAATGAGTTGCTGGGCTGCAGGGCTAGGGCACGAGGGCTCAGACCAGTGGGGAATCTCTTCTCTTTCTCCAGAGCTCTGCTGTCTGAGGCCAGGACTGTGGGTTCCTGAGCAGCCTGATTGCCTTATTTGAGAAGAGTGACTCTGCAAACATTCCAGAGCTCTCAGTGCTGAGGCATATAAAAATAGTTTGGCGGAGTCAACAGTAGTTGGAGTTTTACCCCGCCAAATAAGGATCATGTGAAGTGTTAAAAAAGGAAGGTAGCCCTGCTTTTTTAGCTGAATTTACTGAATTTTGAATGGGTGGGTAAAAGTGATCCCTGTAGCTCTTTGTTCACGTGTCAAAGCTTCCCCAAGGAAGCAGAGTTAATCTGGTGGTTGATCCTGAGCTCCTGGCTTTAGCAGAAGCAGAGGGCTCGCTCCAGCTGCTGGAGATGGTGATGTAGAGGGGCCAGGCAGTGAATGCAGCAGGGAGCTGGCGGTGGTACCACTCCTATTTTAGGTGTACCCTGAATACTGAGGTGCGTGTGCAGGGATTGTGGAGGGTCATGTCCCTCCATCTCCTGTTGCTCAGCTGCTTTCTGCTACATTGCTTCCACATGGATTGAGATTTGACTCCTGCTAAGAAAGTCTCCCCAAAGAGGATCATGCTGGCACTGGACCCTAATCTGCCAGGGTTTAGTCCTGGGGCCATGGGTGTCAGTGGGTGAAAGGGAAGAGGATTACCCTGATCCCCTTATCTTGCTTGCTAATCTCTTTCTCCTCTGTAATTTGAGCTCGTATCCTAATTGCTTCAGGCCTTGGGAATGGGAGGGATTCAAGAGAGGTTTTCTAGGGGTGCAGCTCTCCCACTGAGGGTGGCTGCTGTGACATTGTCTGCATGTTGCCTCTTGATGTATGGGACAGTGCAGACAGTGAGAGTTTGAGGTGACTCCCAAATGTCTCAAAAAAGAAATCATTCACTCCTGATGCCTAGGAAAGGGTCTCATTTCCTTGGAATAAGATTAATCCTCCGTTCTAGCTGAAAAGTCTGGGCAGTGGTGGCTGGCCCGACCAAACAACAGGATTAAATCGGGGGCCAAGCAAGCAGCCATAGCATGATCTTGGTTTTCTCCAAGAGAAAGTCCTTGACACTGGATTGTAGCAAAATAAAACAAGTAGGGGGTTGATGTATGACCATATAATGATGTGTAACCCTTCTGAAGCCGGTCTTCTTAGAAGCATCCGTTAAAAATGGCCTGTTAACAATGTGCTAAAAACTTGGGAATTTGTGGCTGATGCACATCTCCATGTGCAAATCAGGAGTCCCATAAAACCTTCTGAATCCATGATCTTGTAGGCACCTCAGGTCCTTGTGCTGCGCTGGTTAGATCTTCGATAACGCTTGTTTTGACAGTTATTATTTTTAATAGCATGAAAACTGAGCTATTTGCTAGAGTTTTGCCCTGTTTATTTCATGGGAATAGGCAAGTTCCTTCCTACTTCACAGAAACCAATGGTCACTGATGAGGAAAAATTTACTGTGAATGACTGACAATAAAGTCGTAAAATGCTAAGGGTGCCCAATCCGTCATGGGACTGGCAGATATTGTTGTATCGAGCTGCAATTGCTTGCTGGGTAGTTGTTTGGGGGGAAGCTCAAACTGGGAATGAAGCTCAATGCGCTGAGCTGGCTCTGCTCTGAGGAATTGCTCCATCGATTTTCTTTAGCACATTTGCCCTTTGACAGCTGCTCTGGGGCCGTGCCTTTTAACTTACACCCCCTCCTGCCCTCCAGGTTTCCTTCGAGGTGGCCGTGGAGGCGCGGAGCTGCCCTGCCGAGGACGCCTCCCACACTTTCACCATCAAGCCTGCCGGCTTTCGGGACACGCTGGAGGTGGCCGTGACCTACAATTGCCTCTGTGGCTGCACTGGCCACGCCGCTCCAGCCAGTGGCAAGTGCAGCGGCAACGGGACCTACGCCTGCGGGCTGTGCGAGTGCGACCCCGGCTACCTGGGGGCCAGGTGTGAGTGCGAGGAGGGGGCCAGCGGGGACATGCACCAGGCCATGTGCCGGGAGGCAGAGGGCAAACCCCTCTGCAGTGGTCGAGGGGAGTGCAGCTGCAACCAGTGCCTCTGCTATGAGAGCGAGTTTGGAAACATCTATGGGCCCTTCTGCGAGTGCGACGATTTCTCCTGCGCCAGGTACAAGGGAGTCCTCTGCTCAGGTAGGAGCCTTTCCTTCCTTGTGCCCTCCGCATCATGGTGAGGGGGAAACCAGGCTGAAATGGGGAAGGCTGCTGGCTGGGCTGTGCAAGGTGTGTGAGGCACTGTGCCTGCTCCACCTGCTCAAATATATCCTGTTTGTATGCTCGCTTTCTTTTCCTTATGGGGAAAAAGGAGGGAGAGGTTTAAGTGCATCCAAAGTAAAGAGCAAAAATTGCATTACTCCCAACAGAATTGGGTTTGCAGCAATGGAGTAAAAGGCTGTCTCCCTGCAGGCTTGTCCACTGCCTGGGTCCTGTGGAGATGAGCAGGGTCTTGACTTTGGTGTTATTTTGATGTAACTATGCATATCTTTTCACACTGACATATATCGTTAGGAAAGAGTAAACCAGCATAGGCTTGAATCCTCTGAAGCTTTTTGGTGTTTTCATAGGTTGTATTTTTTTCTATGTGTGCCATTCTTCCCTGCCTAGGCAGAAACAATCTTTTTTTTAAAGATGAAGCATTTGGAGTAATCCCCTGGTGTGCTGCAAGTGAAAGGAAAGGTTGTGTTTCAGGCTGTTACTTACTAGAAAAAAGCTGTCTTTAAGATTCCTTAAGGTACTTTTTATATAGATTTTTCTTCCCACTAGGAAAACAAGTCATTCACTGGGAAAGATGTAGCCAGTCAGCTTTGCATAAACAAAGGTGGGAGAGTTATTTAGCTGTGTTTGCTAAAATGCTTTTAAAAGTCCAAGGTCACATAATTTACCTTGAATGTAATTGCCTGGATTAGCCCTCAGACATAATTCCCTCAGTTGGATCTGGGCAAAGGGTTTTTCTTTAAAATTAGCCTGCTTTTGAGCAAGTAAAATATTTCCTTAGCTGAAAATCTTGGACAAAATTTTCAAAACAAGTATAAGCTTGGGAAAAATAGCTATTTTTTATATTTTCTCCTGGGAATTGGTGGTGTTTATCTTGCCCTGCGTGTTTCAGAGCTGGGTAGTAAGTGATGAGGCACCCTTTAGTTGCAAGTTTCTGGCTGTTTAAGACAATTGTGTGGTTAGGTGGGTAGAGGATATTTGTGCTAATTTTCCTGTAGCCTGTTTTGTCACTGCTGAAGGTTAGGCAGGCAATACTCCGGGTTTTGGAATTGCCCGGGTTTTGGAATTGGCCTGGAGCTCCCTGCCGCAAAGCAGTGAGAAAGGCCAGTACCACCTCTCACAGTAATTGCCCAGACTGGGAAGGCTGGGCCTCTCCCTGTTGATCCAAGAGCGGAAAGAGGGGTGAGCAAGCTGGAAAAAGGTATTTGAAAGTAGATGGGGGAAAAAATAAACTCAATTGTGAAGTAATTAAGAGCAGTTACTGCCTGAGGATTCTCCATAGGACCATGTTGCTTTGATTGCATCATCCTATGCAAAAGGAGTATATTGAATAGCAAGCAGGGCAGCAATAAAGAGAGGTTGAAAGTTACTGGTCTAGCAGTTGCTGCAAGAGAAGGACACCCCTCTGCTCAAATTTCCTTTTCAGCAGGAGGGCCAGAGTTCTGCAGCTCCACAGGAAAGCAAGTTGGTGTGATTTCTGCTGCACCTGCTTGCTTCTGTCCCTGTGGAGGGCATCTGGTGCTGGAAAGAGCAGCATGGCTAGTCTGGGATTTGCCAAAGTTTGTTAAAGTCATTTAAAATCCTTTTTATAGCTATGAAAGAAAACAAAGGGTAGGCTGAGGCCAAGCAGCCTCTTTGCTCCAAGGATAGGAGAGAGTGTCATGACTGTATGGGGTGGTTCTTCCTGTGCCTCCTAATATTTCTATTGCTATTGGTTTGCTGGCTTTTTTTTTATTTTTTTAATTCCAGAAGTTATTATAATCATCTGAGCTGTAGCAAGCACTGGACCAGTGCCATAACATTCTGAGTTGGTTTTGTCAGGCCAAGAGGCTTGGGATTTCACCAGCCTACCAAAAATGTCTGAGCTTTCATGATGGTTCTGTGCCTGAAGCAGCCCGTAACAAACAGACCTCTGGTACCCAAATATCCCTGGGGGCTTCCAGCAGATGCAGACTCTCTCCTTCCTACAAATAAGAACTTCTTGAATAAGAACTTTGACTCAGCACTGAACATCTGTCCACCAGCACGTGTAGACTTGTCAGCCACGACAGTTTGGGTGATGCCTTGGGGACATGATGAGTCCCAGGGCAGTTGTGCAAGTATCTACTTGCTGCTTTTGTTCCTTCTAGGGAGTGAAATGACATCCTGCCCTCAGTCTGTGTTTTCCTGGGCACAGTGTCTGTCCCTGAAAGGCTATGGCATCCTGGTACCCACCAGACTGAATCTCACTGCAAGGGCAGACCAACAGTTTTTAGCTAACACACAAACCAAAAAAGCAGTGTCTAGGGAACTCTTGTTTTGCTGTGGATCGCTGTTGTCTCTGTCCTTGCTTGGGACATTTTTGGCTTGCACCCATGAGGAGAACTCATCACTGTTGTCAAGGACTTTATTTATACTCCATAAATCCTCTGGTAGCATAGAAGGCACGTAATGCCTCTTGGTGCATTTCTGATGACTGTATTTTGAACAGCGTTTTCAACCAAGCGGAACCCAACTTCAGGTTTAGCATATGGGCTGTTGTGTTCTCTATCAAATACCTTTACACTTTCCCAAGCTATTGAATTAGATGATATGAACCTCTGAGTGCCCATCCTGGACAGAGTCTGTGGGAAAGCAGCAGAGGGATGGGGGAGCACCACGAGGAAAGCAGAGTTTTCTGAGCTGAGAAGTAAAAATCCACTGCCTTGCACATATCTGGCTGTGGTTTCTGCATGGCTCAGCTTGGAGGCCCCATGAACCCATCACCAACCAGCCTAAGCATTCCTTCCTTTTATGATCTGTAGCAAAGCTGTGCCCATTGAGTCACTGCCTCAGCACACAGATGGGTGGTGTATTATGCTCAGGCGTCCTGTATTCCTGGTGAAGGCCACAGCAGGGTTGAAATGATCTGAAATGAACATGTTTCTTCTCTCTTGGTATTTGGTCCTCTGGCCAGCAGAAGTGTTTATATTGATGAGTTCATTTACAAATATTGGTACCTCATTTTGTCAGCATTTGGAAGGAGAGATGCCTGCAGACAGTGCTGCTTATGGTTCCTGCCCTTTTGTAGTCACTCCCATGAAGTGGAGAAGCAGATTTTGGGTGGGAGATAATCTAAAGAAGCAGCAAGAATTTAATTCCTGTTAGTAGGAGGTTTAACATACGTCCTGCATCTGTGAGGCGCGTGGGAAAAGGAGTAACTTCTAACCTGTCGTAAATGTCCATTCAAGTTGCATCCAGCTCTTAGTGAATGCCACTTAGTCACTAAAAAGTGGCATTTGTTCTGCTGCTCCCTGAGTCCAGTTAACAGCTCCTGAGCATCTGTTTCAAACAATTCATCTGGCTTCTGGAAGGACCATGGGGGATACCCTGCACAAGTGCTCTGTTCTTCAAAAAAAAAATACAACTGGGTTATCCACAACACCATGCTCTGACAAAACAGGCAATTGCTTCCCAAACTCTCAAACGCAGGACAGAGAAGTTGTCTTTTTACATTGGTACATGGCTCTGGCCTCTTTACCCTGAAAGAGTGGGCAGCTGTGGGAGGGGGGCTGAAACCCCTCCTGCCTGCAGCTGGGCTGGGAAAGGGGCAGCTGGCTGTACAAACCAGAGGCTTTTGAACCCCTTGGCTGCCTGCCAGGCATTTTGACAAAGGAGGAAACATTTCTGCACTAATTGCATTCCTCAAGGTCCCATTAAACTAGGTGGCAAGAGGGAGGAGAGGCCCCAGGGAGGGCATCACACGTTTGCCTCTAATGAAGAGAGACTGGCCTGCCGAAGGCCAAGCTTCATTAGCTTCAGTGCTCCAGACCTATTTTTCCTTGCATGGGGAGTGACAGAGAGTAATATGGCATCATGGTGTCTCTAGAGAAATTTCCCTTTACCTATCACCGCTGTTTCTCGGCTGCTTGTGCGGGTGTCATCTGTGCACTCTTCAGCCCAGGACTCTGGTTGTGCACAGACACATCACTAATGAGGTGTAAGAGAAGAGCACTCACCACACTGCAGCCATTCCTCCCCTTAAAACACAAAGGATCTTGTCTGGAAAATCCACACTGCCTGAGCATCACGGCAGCAACTGATGTTGGTGCAGCTTTGTGGGACAGGTATTTTGTGGTTTTAATTATTCATTTTTTTTTAGAATTAGACAATAAATCAGATTTATAAACACTATGCAATTCTAAATCAAGCCCTGCAATGTCTCTTTAGTTTGTAAGCAGCTGTGAGCAGTCACCTTAACCAATCAAGATGAAGATTGTGGCTGGCTAAAGCACAGTGTGATGGCGATGCCTCGGAGCACAGGAGCTGGAGAATGGCCTGACTTGCCAGCACAGGACACAAAAAACTCATGTCAGCAATAAAGCACTAGGTATCAAATCTGTAGGTACATGCAAGTGCCAGACTCACTTCTGAGATGGGATGTGGGAAATGACAGCTTACTGAAAAGCAGGGGCTTATTTTGCAGAGAAGAGCCAAGCTGATGTGTGATGAGACTCCAGCTGCCCTGCAGAAACCACTTCAGAAACTGCTGAGGATGTCAAGTTCTCAGTATTTACTTCTGAATACTTCCTCTCTTGGTTTTAGGAAATGGAGAAGCTCAGGAAGGTTTTAGACTGTACTACAACCCAGAGAGATAAGGCTTTTGTGTTTGTTTTAACACAGCCTCACGTTAGAAATCTCACTCCTGTTTTTGCAATTTGTTTTTGGTGTTCCTTGTCCCTGGGCACCATAATGGCATTGAACAGCACTGTGTTTGAGGGGATCTGATGGGACAATGGTTCCAGTGCTAGTGCCACAGTTTCTGGTCCTACATTACAGCTCTGTGCTTTGAGAGTAGCCCTTGGGTTTGATGGCACTGCTGGTGTCTCCACCCAGGGGTTTCAGGTGGGGTCTGTTACTGTACAAATCACTATGCCCATGGACACATCTTATGGAAATAGGCTTTCTTTCAAAAGCTCTTTCGTAGTTGTCATTCACCTACTCAGTGGTAATGCCTGGACAGAGGATGCTGATGCATCTGAAAACTCAGATGTAAAAATAAAGGTGATCCATATCTTTCAGACACACACCAGCATTTTTTTTTGTTTATTTGTTTTAATTCATTCCTAATAGGTAAGCTTTTACCAGAAGCTGCTCTCAAGAAAGAAATGGGTAATATTTGATTTATTAACTTCTGAGATGCAGGTGATGGGTTGAATGTGGTTTGGGGAGGAAGGGGAACTTCTTTTGTGCCCACTGCCCTTGGCCATTGCTGCAGGTGGAGTGGCATTAAGCAAATGTACCCATTCCAGAAGGAAAGGGGGTGGCCTGCAGCAGAAATAGGATAGGGAACAGAGTCTAAACCACATCAACATCTGCAATGTTTCCTTTTAAGTTATGTCAAGTCTTGTTATCTTCAGGTTTTTGATTTGTGTCCTTTTTTATTTAGTTTGTGTAAAAAAGTAGAATCTGAGAACTGCCTAGTAAAAAAAGGACCTGAAGGGGAGAGACAAAATGACCATATAAATATAGAAGTTAAAAATAATCTTTTGTCAGCTGTTAAGTGCTAGTGCAGCTGTGAGCCATGCAGCTGCAGGGAGATGCAGCTCCATCTCTGGGGCAGCTGCCCTGCAGGTCAATCCCTCTCTGCTTCTCATGTGGGAGGAGGATGGGGAGCACACATCTACAGGCATATTTGAGGCTTGTTTTGGTGACAGAGGATGCGGTGTCATCTTGGGTCACTGCGCTGCAAGCTCATAGTACCAGTTGCTTTGCAAGTAGTACCAGTCATTAGCAGCAGGTTGGGAACTCAAGGGGCTTGTCAGTGGCTGCAAAGGTGGTTTGGGGCGAGCAGAATCAAGTAAAGTTTTCTGAGCCAAAACACTTTTCCATTAGGGTGGATTATAGGATTTTGAGTGTCCCTTTACCCCACCAAAGAGCAGGGTAGGGGACAGGGAGCTAAAAAACAGCTGAGATTGGGCGATAAAACACAAAAGCATGTAGATGTGGTCACGATGGGAGGCGCTCAGGGTGACCATCACTCAGCAGTCAGCAAACCTGGCTTCAGGCACTTTGAGATCTTATGGCCAGAATAAGTAACAAGGTGATGGCACTGCATCTCTCTTTTAGGATGTGGTCAAGACTCAGTCAGACTGCATGTTTATCCTAGAGCTTCCTAAAAACCTTTCTCCTTGCAGCATTCCTATTTGGCCTTTGGCTTTATCCCCTGCAAAACCTGCTCAGCTAAAGGCCTTGTCCTGAGATGTCTGTGTGCCTAAGAATAAATGAATAAACCAAAATAATCCCTCTGCATAAGAAGGGAAAGTAAACATCTCACTTGCTGTGTTATGTAACAGTGAGGAACTGAGGCCAGAGTACCTGTGCCTGGGTGGGCATCCCCACTCCAGTTTACATTTGCCCGCCACCTGTGAAATACTTTGGCTTTAAGAAAAATAGTGTGCAAACATTCAATAAGAAATGAATCAAATGGGGCACTTCCACTGTCGTCTTCCTATTTCAGGGTTAAACTGTAAAGCTGGGCATGTTCCACTTATTCTCATTACATGGATTAGTGTAAAGAGATGGAAGGTTTAGGTCAGCTTCATTTATTCCCATTCTGTGGTTCAGCCTAGAGAAATGTAAGGTCCAGGTCAGCTGGGGCAGGCAGGGCTGAGGACTCTGATGGGGATTAACTGAATTCACCTTCATCCCATTCAAACTGACACCACTCTAGCCCTGTTTATAAGCTCCCTGCAGATGGTGTTTGGCTGTGTGTCTGTGGGTCCAATATATTTGGCTGCATGACATCTAAGTCCCAAATCAGGAAAAATGCCTTTTTTTTTTTTTTTAAATATGTGTTTGCATAAACTGGATCTTTTCTTATGTCAGCTCTTTGTATTCCTGCTTGACCTCCTGCAGAGCACGGGGCTGCCATACTGTTGCAACATTTTGGGGCAGCAGAATGTGCTTGCTCAAGCAGTGATTTGGAAAACATTTCTGCAGGTGAGGAAGGAGCTGTGGAGGTGCCTGCTCTGCTGCTGCCATGTTGGCTTTTAGGGCTTGTTCTGATGATAAGGGCTGGTCCCTGAGCCCTGGGGTTATCCTGAGCTGCTTTCCATCGTGCCTTGGGTCTGGCTGTGCTTTGCCAGACCGCAATGAGCTCTGAGAGCAACTCTTAAAACCTCTCAGCCTTTAGTGTGGAGTGTCATTGAGAAAATCTCTGCTTTTCACACAGTGTGAAGGAAGAGAAATGACAGGGACATGTACAGGATGCTCTTACCCACTGGAGGCTGCCTGTAGTGCTTCATTGAGCCCTGCACCTTCTGTGTGCCGTCTGTGGTGAGAAGCAGGGATTCCCAGCCCTAGGCTCCCAGATAATTTGAAAGGGTGGAGAGAGATTCCACCCTTGAGCTGTGCAAGCTGCTGGATGGCAGTGGCATTCCTCTGTAGCAATGTTTTGACTTTTCCTTGCAAGCAAAGGGTTCCTGAGCATCAACTGCTGACCAAATTCAGCAGGGTGTCCCATGGAGTTCTGGGGATGCTTATCTCCAGCTGCTGTGGCTCACAGCCCCCAGAGACAGGCTGAGAGCTGGGTGGGAGGTGTTTGCATTCCAAAGTTCGTCTTCATGAAGTCTGGCACACAAATCTCTAATGGCCTCTTGGAGAAACATGGGACTGACTCAGTGCATGTGTTTCCTCACATCCCCAGTTCTTGGGACACTCCTGAAACATCTCTACCACTTCCTCCCAGGGCATCATTTCTGTCCTTCCCCATTCTATCTCTTCTTCTTCTCCAAATCTATTTTTTCCCTTTTAACCTGGTTTCTCTTCTCTTTCCAATTTAATCCTGAGTCATCTGCCACTCTCCTCTGAGGGTGTGAAGCTTCTCATCCTGCTCCATGCCACATCAAAAAGCTGAAGATCCCAGAGTTTGAATGGCCTCTGGGCTGGGGCAAACAGTACACGGTGACCCTCTGTGCTCTGATTGCATTGCTACCAACCTTTCATGCTGTGTTTCAGGTCAGAGGTGGCTGTGGATATGTGTAGGTGAATGATTCTTTGCTGGAATGCTCTGTGGCAGATGTATATACTCTTCTGAATTCCTTTCACAATAAATAAATGCAGTATTAGGTATTGCACCAACAACTGTTAATATTATGTTGTTGCCTGTTAAATAATATTGATTAGTTAGAAGCTGGACTCAATGGTCCTTATGGGCCCCTTCCAACTTGAGATATTTTATGATCTTTGCATGAATTTCTTACAAGAATACAAATGATACTTCCATTTGTGTTTGTGCTCAGTGCTGTGTTTATTTCTCACCTTCTGTGGTGTTCCTGGCAGCAGGCATACTCTGCCTGCCCCACCTTGCTCACACCAAAGGTTATTCACAGTGAAACAGCAGCTGAGTTGGACTGTCTCTCCCCGGTGTATCGAGTACTGCTTCACCACAGTTTCCATTCCTGGCACGAAAAGGCAAAGCTGCCTTTTCTTACCCCTTGTTTCTCCCTTCTCGGGCTCTCACTTCTGTCCAAGTCTTGCAGCTCTCCCCAAATCTGGCAGCAGCTCCTTGAGGACCAACCCACACAGAGCGCTGCTGTTCTGCCTCTTTTCACTGGCGTTTCTCCTTGTCCTTGAGCGGACCTTTTGCAAGCGTTAATGAATGCTAATGAGGCATTAAATGCCCTGGCAGAATTAAAGAATACAGAAGTGACATCTTTGCCATCTTTATGGGAGCCAGAGCTCCATCTGTAGGTCTCTACTCTTAAGGTGGTATAGCATGTAGGTTGCAACTGGAGGTGTCATCTGATGGTGCTTGCATGTACCCAAACCCCCCATCCTGCTGCAGCTGCCCCCTCCCATGGCCAGGAGCCCTGTAGAAAGTTAAAAAAAAAATCCCCATCAACATGAACTCAGAAAATAAACCCCACTCACTCCCCCAAATGAGAAAATGATCTTAAAACAAATCTCACTTTAAATGCTCTGCTGGCCAGTGTCTCACTAAGTTTGGCATTTGAATTTGGTCTGTCTGATGATAGTAGTTAACAGAAATGCACATCTGGGAATTAATGTTATGTTTGGAGTTTAGAGACAGATGAAAGCCTGAGACCAGTAGGTGAGTGCAATTCTGTATGTGCATTTCTTGTACACATGCAATGAAAACCTGTGAATTTTGCTCAGTTTGGTTTAAAAAATTGAATTTTAATAATTGACCTGAAAAGAAAGTGCAGTGCAGGCTGCGGGTTCTTTCTTTCTCCATTTTTTTTGATCTTATTTTGAGTGATATTCTGACTTCTTCTGTATACTTTGGGAAAGGATAAATCTGTTCCAAAACCATGGCCCTTTAGTGAACTTGCACTACAGATTATGTATTTGCATCCAAACACAGAACTGGGTGGGCAAGGCTCCCATGGCACCGAATTTTGCAGAGAAAGAATCTCTCTCCTCCAGAGCCCACTCCTCTCAATGAGGTCCAGATGAAAAGAATATTCAGCCCATTCGTCTTCGGCAGGATGAGAATTAGCCTGCTTTTCATTTGAAGGATGGACCTGAACCATAGAATTTGGGTCTGGAGTTCAGGGATTTGGGATCATGCAGCTTTGTTTTGGAGCCAGGTTTTATTTTAGTAATGTATCTGGAGTTTTTTTGTGTGGTAGGAGCTGGTAGGAGTCTGCTCAGGCATCAGAGTGGGAAGATGAAGCTTGTCCTTCCTGGGAGCACCATACAATCGCTGGAAAGGTTGCACTGCTATAGCTTTTCTCAAGCCTTTTATCTGCCTTTCAGCTAACTGCATGGTTACCATATGTGCCCTCATGTTTCTACATCTTCCACAGCCTTCATAGACTAAAGCTGAAGGCTAAGGGCAGAGTGATGGAAGTAGACTTGGGCAGAGATGGGCCAAGAAGTATGTAAATGGGGGAGAAGCTCCTGGTTTTGGACCCATGGGTGTTGGTGGTATCTGGGCAGGGCTGAAAGAGCCAAGTGGAAAATGCCTTTTTTGTCAAGCACTTTTATTTGTCAGGCATGTGAAGAGACGGAGTTTAATAGAAAAGGACAGTGTCCCTTTTTCAGTTAGAGGTTTGGAGGGAAACACAGGAAAGGGAAACCCCCAGAGGATTCACACACAAACATCTCCCTACCTTCCGTCTGACTTAAGGAATGATATGAATTGTTAGCAGTTCCTGCAGCACCTCCCATGTCAGGTACTTAATGGGTGACAAAGTCAGGGATGAGCTTGTGCCCAATGTGGTGAGATGGTGTTTGGGCCCACGACTCAAAGGAAACCAGCACTCCCATCCCAATTGCCACCACTGTGTCTCTGGGAGGATCTGGCAGCAGCCTTTGTCCCGTATCGATCCCTGTGCTGGTATCAGAGTTGGCAGCAGGACCTAAAAGCTCCAATTTCCAGCTCTGGGTCTCCATCCAAAAGGCCACGTGTGGCAGGCTTGGCTGAGGCACTAACATAAGCAGAAGTCAAGAGATTTGTGGAGTGCTGAGGTTACTTGGGGGAAGAAAAAAAAAGGCAGCTTTATTTTAAGAAATGCAGCTTTAGATCTCTTTCAGGAAATGACTCCTTGCTGCCCATTTTGGCTTTCTAGTGGATCATCAGCTATATCTTGTGGTTGTGTTTCAGCTCTGCTTCTGCAGCAGAGAGAAGGAAAATGAGGAAAGGCTGGCCAGGGTTGCCACAGGAAATCCGCCTGCCTCAGATTGCTTTCAGATGCCTTCATGAGACAGCAGTTTCCAAAACCTTGTCTTCTCCATCCAGTTCTCATTTAACCCAGAAGTTCCCAAATGAGCAAGAAATTGGGGTGCTGAGGTTTGGATTTTTTTTTTTTTTTTTTGCAATGGCAGTGTTGTGTTGTTGGGGATGCCGGTAGAAATATCAAGCTGGTGATGGGGCTTGTGATACCCATGGCTAAATTAGCAGCTCAAGCCTGTATTTATTTCTTCAACTTGGGTTTCTTTAGTCTACATCTCCAATGCTGTTTTTGATGACTGGTGGGCTCAACCAGCACTAAGATTGAAATAAAGGCTTATTTAAAGCCTTGACAATTCTTAGTAAACCCATATGCTTCAGGATATAAATATCCATTGCAATTGAAAACGCACAGATCCATGGTGTCTGGTGTAAATAACATTCAGTCAAGCATTATTTACTTATTAGTCTATAACTCTAAGCCTCTTAGTGTTTGTGTTGTTGCTTCAGTATTTCGTTGTGGATGAGTGTGGGCAGGCTCTCTTCTGTTGTGAATGGAGGCAGTCAGTGGATGAATTTCAGATTACACAGAAACCTTGGTCCCTTGACATTTATCTGTCTGTGTTTACATAGTAGCCTTCTTACCACAAGGAGGTTGTTATGCTCAGTAGGCTCCAGGGGTTGGGGATGCTTTGGCCAGCCTGCCACCCTTTTTTTCCACACCCAGACAATCATGACTCAGGGATGGATCCTAAACCTATCCTCATGGTTTAAAATTTCCTGAGTTCTTCCTGACCCCCTACCGATGCTACCATCTGGCAGCACTGTGGGCCTGAGCTATGCCACGGGAAGGCTGCCTGCCTCTCCTTGCCTGGCCTCTTGATGTGCAGCACCGGCTGCTGTGAGTCGAGGGAACAGATTAGTAGGGAAGTCAATGATTTATTTGCCTAAGCAGGCACAGTGTCTTACCATAGCCCTTTCCCAAACAGAAAGGTTTACGTTTTTCAAGCTCTTCTGCTGCCCTTCTTCCTCCCACTCAAAATGTGCCATTCACAGAGCCTCTCCAACAAATCCTCCGTGCTTTTGCTGAGAGATGGGCTGGTCTGATACAAAACCAATGCTCAAGCAGTGCCCTGAGTCAGTAGAATTTGACTTTTTCTTGCATAAGCAGATGTTTCTGATTAATCCACCCCTGAGGAGTACAAACAAAGAGTGGCTTCTGAACTGGGGCTCTTCAGGTGCTGGGCACAGCAGCCAGGGCTTGTTAAAGAGATGACACCAGGGAATCTGGAAATTGTTTGCCATAACTTATTTCTCTTCATTGTTTTTCCTTGTTTTTTTGTTTTGTTTTGTTTTGTTTTATTTCAAACTAGTTGTTCAAGTCACCAAAAATGACAAAAGCACAGCCTTTTTGAGGTCCTGACCCAAAGTCTGTATGTGAGCACAGGCACAAAAATAAGTGGCTTGATTTAATGGGAACAAAATATGGTATGGTCTTTCCCCCTTTGAATCCTCAGAAACCAAGAAACTGACTTAAAAATAATAAGCATTTTTTTTCTTCTATTTTAGGCACATCAGTTTGATTTTCTAGAAGGTGGGGAAAAAAAGGAGTGTTGGAGGGGGCTTGTTTTCAAACCTTTTCTCCCTCTGCATAAAAGCTGGGGTCATATTTTTTCTTTCAAAAGAAAGCTGATATTTTTTGCATAACTTTGTGGTCCCCAGAAGTAGAAGGCTTTAGGAAAACCACATCCTATCAAAAGCCCTAGTCAGTGAGCTTTTAGTGCATTGAGTTTCAGACCTCTCGGTGCAATTCCTAAAAGGCGGACAGTTATCACGGAGGGCAGATGGTCTGTCCTGCTGAGCAGGGTCACAGCCAGCTGTCAGGAAGCCTGGGATGGAACCAGGGTCAGAGGCTGGAAGCCTCTGCCAGAAGCTGCTATCCCAGTTCGGCAATGACCCTGCTTGGGGACCAGAGGAATGAGACACAGCACTGGTGTGGGGATGCCAAGCTTCGGTGCTGACAGGGGAAGGCAAGGAGGATTTGGCCTGTGGCTGTTGTCCTAGTGGGCAGCTGAGGGGGAGAGGCAGAGGCAGCTGGGGTGAAATGAGGATGGTTGGATATCCTGCCAAAAGCTGTCTGAGTGACAGTGAGATGTGCAGCCCAGCCAAGGCACAGCAGTGGAACAGGGATGTGTTTCTGGATGGAGAGAGAGGTGGAAGCACCAGCTAGGCTTTGGGTCTCAGTCTCCCTTGGTGGCCTTCTTGGAAGAGGGTGCCTGCAAACAGCAGTGCACCCCATGGCTCCTGCCCTGATAGATCCCAGATTAGTCAAACTTAGTGTGGGGACTGCTGTCCCCCCACAAAAGCATTGCTTTCCTCTGCTACACCCTCCCAGCGTGTTCCAGCGTGCAGTCTCCCTGACATGTGTTTTGTGTTAGTCCCCACCACCAACAATCAAGAGCTGGATGGAAACTGTTATCAAATTCAGAGAGAGCATTTAATTTCCCAATTAGATCTGGATCTTTTAAACTTCTAAGTTTGTCTCGTTTCAAGGATGGGAACAGAATAAAATATCTCTTGTTATGTTTGGAGAACATAATTAATGTATTTTGGCTTCACAAACCAGCTTTCATAGAGAATGTGCAAACTCAAAGAGTTCAAAGGGGTTAAAGTCCAGGGTGATGTCCTGCACTGTGAGACTGCTTCTGGCACAGAGGTGTCTTGAAACATACACTCCTTGAGAATGCATTGTCATCTTGGAAATGAAACTGGGAAGTAAAACTTAGGTTCATCATGGGCATAGTCATGGAAGGCTTCCTGCAGACATGATCTTAGATGGCACGGAGACTCCCTAGCCACATCAGCACTGCATATGACTGTAGGAGAGCTGAGACTGGAAACATGCAGGACATTTTCCTGCAAAATGCAAGTACCAACCAGCACTCTGCAAACTTCAGCTCTGTGCTGATGACTAAAAGACTTGCTGCCACATTGCCTCAGGGGTCCTCTCAGGCTGAATCTTGAGCAAGAGGACAGAGTGGATTCCAATCTTTTGTGCTCCAGGTGGTGAGAAGTGAGATGACTCTTGATTTGCCCATATGAGAAATAAATGTTTCCCACTCATCGAGTTTCTCCAGTCTTCAGGGTCTGTTGGAGATGGGTGGCACCAAAAGTAGAGCTCATGGTGCTTGCAGGAGTGGCCACTCTTTCAAATGATGCAGGCAGGGAGGATTGTGACATCTTCATTAAAGGTCAAGATGGAAATTCCCACTCTTGGCATATTTGCCATGATGAGCTTCTGCCAGTGACTTCTTGCATATTGAGCCAGTGTGGCCAAGGCAGGAAACACATGTCAGCATGTTTTTAAATTTTAAGCTCACACCCCATGCTTAGTCACCAACGTACAGAACAGCTTTTTCTTCATTCCCTTCAATAAACAAAACCACTTACTTTAAGATGCTGTTTCTTAAGTTTTCCAATCACAGTGGTTTAACAGGATGCATTATTTGGAATGGCCGTTTCCTATCTGACAGTCATTCCAGGCTCCATCTCTAGTCTGCCAGGGGCTGGAAGGGATGTGCAGTCTTTCTAACCTCCTATGGCCTGGCTCTGAAGCCTTTAAAAACTGAATCATTTTATGATCCACAGACAGATTTTGAATGAATTAGTATCTTGTGCTGGGTTCTGTGGTGTCCTAGGAGAGTTGAGCTAAGGCTGATGATACAGGAGCTCTGCCCCTCCGTCCCAGGGGAGTGACTCCCACCCAGGTCAGGACCATGGGGTGATACAGATGCCATTAGCTTGCTTCTCTTGTCCCTCATGGCTCAAATTCAAGCCCAAGCACATTTACGTGAATTCCCAATGCCAGTTGCTTTGGATTCCTTGAAACAGTGCCCACTTAAGAAAACCATGATTTATAGCTAATTTGGATATATGCATTGCCATGGAGGCATCAAAACTGCTGTTAGCCCAATCACTTGAATTATTGTGAATAAAAGCCAGACACCCCATCTGGTTTGTTTGTGAAGTGGAGGTCAGGGGGGTCCCTGGTCTTCAGCTGCACCCCAAACAGCAGGGGTCGTGGGCGTAGTTGTGCCCATAGGCTTAAACCCAAAGCTTTGCAGGGAGGGGGCAAACCAAACCTGCCTTATGTATGTGTCTGGAGAAAGGGCAAGGCTGTCATTGTGAAGGCAAACAGAGCAAGGGATTTTAATCTTCATCAGATGTAGGCAGGGAAGGAGGTCACCTCTAGAGATCTTGTAAACATAATCTCCGCTGTCTAGTAATGTTTGAATTTTCAGGCTGGATCCAAAGCGAACGTTGGGAGTGCAAAAGAGACTGTAGGAGGGCAGCTTGTGACATTCTGGGACATATGAGAGGCCTAGTTAAAACAGAAGGTGCTCCTGTGACTTTTGGCAAGGGATATAGCTTGACAATCCACAGCCTCTCTGGTAATCTTGGCACAATGGGAGAGGCAGGGAGATCAGCGGTTTTGTGTCGATGAAAGGAGCATGTATATAATTTATCATGTCTGAGGAGCTCGAGGCTCTTTCCAGTGGGAAAGCTGAGCTGTAATTAGGTTGCTGATGAGCCTCATATACAAACCCTTCAGCTCTATAAACTATGCCTTCAAAGGCATCACTTCTCGTAGAGACCGACCAAGGAGGAATTCGAGCAGTCTCTCCAGTGAGCTGATGGATGCCTCTCTGAAACCAGCTGCTTGGCAGCCAGCCATTGCACTTACCATAACTGAAAGCCTTAGAGCCTGTTGACTTTCTCAGCCCATTGCTAAACCCCATAGCTACAAGGGGATGCTTTAGTAAAGAAGTGCTGTCACTGCATTGGTTTCATCATCCATCTTTGCTGTGAGTTGCCCTGAGCTACTCCTTGGGAGGGTTCAGCTAGTCCCAGCAGCCTACATGGCTCTGGCTGGGACACAGAGGTCTTTTTTGGACACAGGAGGTGCTGCTTGTTAATTTATTTTTTTTTCAAGATTTTTGTGAGAACTTCTTAAGTAAAACTGTTATGAAAGAAGGGTAGGAAGGACTTTATGAAGTGGGCAACCTGCTAGGTTTTTTGCTGCTAAGGTCTGAGTTCAAAACCAGCAAGGAAGCACTGCTCCATTCCTATCTTCATATCTCTTGATGTAGACAGAGAAAGAAGAGATTAATTCATACAAAACTAGGAAGAGGTGCCCATTTGTCTTGAATGGCTATAGAGGGAAGCTGGAAGAGCAGTGAGTAGGTATTTTTTGCTGCTAAATGTAGGTACTAATTTGATTTCTAGGTGTTTCCCATCACCATCTGTTTTTTGCTCTGCCAAATAAGGTCTCTGTGGCAGCTCTTCCTGATGGGCTGCTGGTCCCTCCTGCACAGGAGGCAACCACAGCACCCACCAGTGGCCCGGGATGCTGCTGACACTTCTCCTCTGCTCTTGCCTTCAGGTCACGGAGAGTGTCACTGTGGGGAGTGCAAGTGCCACACCGGTTACATCGGGGACAACTGCAACTGCTCCACTGACATGGACAGCTGTGTTTCCAGTGATGGACAGATGTGCAGCGGAAGGGGTGCCTGTGTCTGTGGGAAGTGTCAGTGCACTGAGCCAGGGGCTTTTGGAGAGACGTGTGAGAAGTGTCCCACCTGCCCAGGTGTCTGTAGCACTAAAAGGTATGGGCATTTCAGGAGGGACTTCTCACTGCTTGGCTTGGTTTGGTTCCTGGGACACTGTTCAGCTAAGGAACTACTTCTGCTTTGGCAGACAGGGGTGATCAGCCCCAGGCAAGCCTGCCACTGCTAGAAGCCCATGCTAAGCAACCTGAGAGTATCCCAGGTAGAGCAGCAACAAGTGTTGCTGCCCAAGTCCTCATGAAGGTTTCATGTCTCTGTTCATTTCCAGTGCTGTCTCACTCCTCAGGAAAGGCTGGCAACCCCAGTTTTTCTGCACTCTGAGATGCTCTCTGAGCCCAGAGAGCTGTGAGCTACAGAGGAGGGAAGGATGGGGCCTCACAGTTGAGGCAGAATCCCAGGCATCAGCCTCAGACTGTCACAGAGCAGCAGTGCTGCCTGCCTTGATCTCAGGCAGGATGGATTTTGCAATAGCTAACAAGCAATTACTGACATCCAAAGGGCAAACAGCCCCCAAACCCACCAGTTGTTTTACATCTTCATTGAATCCACCCCTAGAATAAATTCATCCTTGAGATGGAGGTGCTTGGATCTAAAGTTGCTCTTTCCTTGGGGGGCAGATGTGCAGCCTCCAGACCAGCACCCAGGGAGTCCTTTTCCAAGGGGTGAATCTGAGTTCATGCGGTTTCTGATGGGTCTCTTAATCATCCCCTCTGTGGGTGTTTCTGCAGGGACTGCATTGAATGCAAGCTGTTTAACTCAGGAAGACTGGCTGATAACCAAACCTGCCAAAAGCACTGCAAGGATGAGATCATCACCACTGTGGATGTTCTCGGTAAGTTGGCAGCAGCAGCAGGACTGCAGGCAGTGGGAGCCAGTGACTGTGGCATTGAACTCTTAACCAGCCAAGATATATCTGTAAAGAAAGGCTCAGAGTACACCTGGTATTTAGAAATATGTATGTGTGGGTAGTGTGTATATGTGGCATGTATGACCCTCTCTCCAATCTGTAATCTATGTTGAAGTAAAAATGCTTTGATTTTAAATAACTTCTTACCACATCTAACCACTACTGCCAGTTCAAGGAGCAAAGAGAGTGGGATGAAGTAAGATGAAACAGAAGATGAACCATGAGAGAGTGCAAAAGGACAAAGTATGACCCCAAAAAAAGTTATTCTACAATCTTGTGAGAACTCATCTTGGAAGAAGTGAGCTTGTAAGAGAAAGCAAAGCTCTGGTGGAGATGAGGAGTTCTGCTTTGGTGGAACTGACTGCTACAAGTCCCCCTGGCACGCTTCTCTCCTGCCCTTTGTATCTTCTAGAGGTCATCCCACATGTACATCTCTCAGCATAAAACTTTCACCCTCATCTTTTCAAAGTGTACTCTGTGAGTCCCTGGTTGCTATGGGGTAGTAGAGGGGATCCAAACTTATGACAGCTTTAATCACAGTCCTGACCTTGGCCTCAGAAATATCCCTTGGAGGGAGGGTTGTATATCGATCAGGGATAAATTACTGACTGCATCAGACATTTCCTCCTCTTCCCATAGTTTATAGAGGTAGGAGTGCCCTGCCTTGCTCACTCTTTCACTCCTTTCCCCCTGAGTTGCCTGCAGATGATGATTTTCCCATTTTCCTCTCACATCTAGTATCTAGCTTCTAAATTATGACCAGTGAGGTTACCTACCTTTCCCTTTGGGATACTTGCTCTTTTTCTCTCTGTCCTCCATGCAGATCAGCAGGGAGTGCACCTACACCAGCACACTCTAAGAGGTTTGGAAGTCCAAACCACACAAAGCTCCTTTCTAAAGCTTGACTGGCCTGCATTTCTTAGGAGCCAGCAAATACTAGGGGTTAAAGCTCATCCCCTCTGCTTGATTATTGTACCATGCCAAAGCCAGCTTTTGTGCTGACTGCGCCCTGGAAGGTGAGCCTTCCAGGGTGGTCTGTGGTTTGCCAATGCACTGCATGGCTTTCAGTGAAAAGCACAGCCAAATGTCTGTTTTAAGACATTATGCTTCTGTTGAACTATTGCAGTCAGATTGTACATGGTGCTAAGATCTTAGGAGCTCAAAGCATTCTGTGGCTTGGAGATCTGGGCTGCTAAAGAAACAGATAAAGCAAAATATTCCTAAAGAAAAGGGATTGTGGACTTCTTTACAGGCAGACTTAGCGCTTTTGTATTATTTAGCAAATATTAGAAGTCCCTGCTGAGAGACCCAGTGCTGATATTTATCACAGGACACATAGGTCTGCATTATCTGCCAGAGGAGGATGGGACCTTCGTAAATATCAAATTGCAATGAACACACTCTTGAACATCCCAAGTGCCTTTTGACTCTGAGTATGAAGCTTTGTATAGCAGAGGCATCCATCATTGGAATCACAAGCCAGAATGTTACCTTGTGGGAGGCTTGTATGACTTACTTCAGATGTGCAAGATCTTCTTTGCTTCTGCAATATTACATTTGCATTCCTGATGGTTCCAGAGAGGAAATTTCAAGATGAGAGGAGCATGACTGATCTGAGCTGAACCTTGGCAACAGCACACATCAGTGGACCTGAAAGCTCAGTGGGGCCCTCACATCTCTCTCTGTGGACATGTGATTTCTGAAACCTAGTAAAGATCAACAGAGATCATTACTATTGAGACTTTAATCACTTTATCTTTTATCAGAATAATGGTGCAAGGATGGGAGTGAAAGCAGCTAGGCCTGCAGGAACTAAGGTTTGCTACTCAACTCAGAAGGGTGTTAGTCAAAAAGTATGGAAGTTTTTTCTATTACTAATAGAATAGTACTAATTAGTACTTTGCTTTGTAACTATCAGCACTTTTCCAGCCCTGTTTTTGGTACCACTGTGCAGGTAGAACAGGTTTTCCTGTCCCAGGGTAGGAACAGCTGAGGTTTGTCCACACCAGGAACTAGTCAGGACTCACCAGAGGGGCAGCTGCATCTGGGCTCAGCTGTTGAAATGGAGGGTATTAATCTTTCCACTGGATGCAGGTCAAAGGCTTTGAAAGGAAAAACAAACAGACAGGAGAGAGCTAAGGGGCTGGAGTAGCAGTGGTCATTAATGTACTCATTTTTCAGCATGACAGACAGGCATGGATACAAGTGAGGAGGACAGCTGTGGGAATCATTTTCCAGGTGCCTAAGACAAGGTCATGTCTTTGCCAGCCAATAGCATCAGGTCCCCAAATATGTCCCTCTCCACTCTCAGCCCATGCAAGCCTGCGGAAATGTGCTCCTGCACAACTACCCGTCATGGCTAGAGATGCTGCCCCATCTCGCTCCAGTCACTGCCCCTGCAACATTGTCTCTGCAACCTGACGACCTGTTGGCATGCAGGGCAGTGGCTCTGCTGAAATCATCCCTGAAGATAGAGCTATAAGCCTCAGATGCTGGCTTTGCTGAATCTTAATTTGCTTCTGTGAAAGCAGCCTTCCTTAGGAAGCACCTTACAGTGAGTGACCAGAGCAGCAAGAGGCTCTGCCTGGTTGCTACAGTACGTTAGACAAGCAAACGCACAGCACCCGTATGGCCTTGGGAATTAAATCCTCTCAGTTCTTGCAACTCCCCCATCTACACATCATCCTTCTAACTAACTCCTCCCTTCTTCCTCCCTCCCCACCACCTCCCTTTCCCATTTTCCACTTCTATCTCACTCTTTAAAAACAAACTTCTCAGCCGTTTCCGGGGCTGGAGCCGCTCAGCACAGCTGGAGCACGAGCTGGCCATGGGCTGCTGCTGCTGGCCCCACCTGAGCTGTGCCCCTTGCATTCTTCAAGAAATTTAGCAAATTAAGAAGAAAACAGCATTTATTGGCAAAGCAGACTTGTGTGAAGGAAGAGAGTGTGAGTGTGTGTGTGTGAAGTTGAGTCTGTTTGCCATGAGACATTTGCCAAGTGCCACAATTTTTCAGGCAGTAGATCTGGACACTCAGTGACAATTTGGAGGAGTCGTGATCGAACTGTGCTGCTTTCCAGGCCTGTCTCTCAAATAAAATTCTGTGACTCTGCATCTCGTTCCAGAAACAGATGACCCGAACGCGATCCTCTGCGCCTACCCAGTGAACAACTGCGTCATGAAGTTCACCTACCTAGAGCTTGCCAGTGGGAAATCCAACCTCACTGTCCTCAAAGAGCCAGGTTGGCCCTCCCTTGGGTTTCCTTTTTAACAGCACAGGCTGCCTCAGGAGAGGTGGTGGGCTGCTGGAGAGCCTGGCAGGTTGCAGAAAGACTGGTTTCACTGGCTGCATATGTGAACAGACAAACCAGGATAATTTAAACTGAAGTGGTTTACAGTGCTGAAACCCAGATCCAGATGCTCCCAACTAAGTAAATAAAGGACTCTGAAAGTAAAACATGCACCTGAGCCATCAGCATTGCTAGCAAGTGGCTGAAGAGCTTTAGGATGCTGAATTAAAACAGAGGCTGTTTAAGTAGCGAAAAGCATGCCTGATTTGGGGATACAGCCCCTGGGAACAAAGACATCAAAAGGGGACACTTGGTGCTGCTGCTGGTTAAATCAGGATGTTAAGGAAAGCCCTGTACCACCTAAGGATTTCTACACTGCCAAAGAACTAGCTCCAGTCCAGGCAGTGTAAGGGCTGTGTGTCCCTGCTCCCCTCTCCAGGCTGCACAGACAGCTGTGCTTTTCACTGTTACTTTAATCACATGAAATGCAGTTGCTGAAAGAAAACCCCATGTGGGTGTTTCAGGACAAGCTGGCGAGCATCCAGCAGTAGCTTCTTGCAATCTGCTCTGGTCCTCTTAGGCACAGGCCAGTATGGGAAAGACTGAGATTCCACATATTTTATTTTATTTGTGCTGCAGCTTGCACTTAATTGAAAGACTAGTTGATTATCTGACAGTTAATGTACTTATTTAAAGTCTTTAGTGGTCACTTAACTCTGTGTGGTCCAGAAGCTGAGCTGGCATTTGCCAGAGGCACCTTAATGCTCTGTGGCACCTTTAATGCCACATGGGTCACCTGGCATTAAAAGCCTGCATCACTGTTGGACGATGGCACTTCAGCCCTACTCTACCCCTGAAGTGCTATGTGACATCACAACTCTGGTGACATCCATTAGAGCTGTCCCTTTGACCTGCCGCTAGCTAGGAATTTATTTAATTAAAAAAAAAATCAGATTTCAGAAGCAACTGTTGCTTTTAGTTTAGTCAGTGCTGCTAGTGTTGCCCTGAGGTCACTTGCACAATGGCTTCAGTCCAGGTTATTACATCCCGCTATCCTCACATGGGAGCTAATTACCTTTCTCCCTCATTGCCAGCGTGCAGCTCAGCCCCCAGCGCCGTGACGATCGTGCTGGCAGTGATTGGCAGTGTGGTGCTGATTGGTATCCTCTTGCTGGGGCTCTGGAAGCTGCTTGTCACCATTCACGACAGGCGGGAGTTCGACCGATTCCAGAGCGAACGCTCCAGGGCCAGATATGAAATGGTGAGCCTGGGTCACGGGTGCTGCTGGTATACAGGGGTGCTATAGGATGTGCTGGCAGCAAACAGCTCTGCAGCAATGGGGAAGGGTGGTAGGCATGAGGGATGCAGGGGCTCTTGCTCTGCAGTGCCTCGCAGCACATTTCAGGGTCCAGAGTGTTGTGCTGCCTTCCCCTTGGCAAGTTACAAATGCTCTGCAAAATTATATCCAGCCATTGGTTTCATCATCTACTTCCCAGCAGAGCTGGAGGCTGAAGGAAGTAGGGGAGAGGGGACCACACCCCAGCTGTTGTGGCAACCAGATTGGCCAGGTCTCCACATGGGCCCTTCTGGGAGGCTTTGGATGGGGTTGCTGAGAATTTGAGGGCATTGCTTGTGCCTGCAGGCAGGACAGAAGTGGGTCTGATGGACTAACTGTGGATAAACAACACTGCTTTGGGATCTGAGTGCTCAATTCCCTCAACAGTGCTTCCTGCAAACTAAGATACTTTCACCATGACACAAACTTTGTTCCTCACCTTTGTTCTTTTTGTCTGCTTTTTGTCTGCTCATTTCTCCAAAGGCATCCAATCCTCTCTACCGAAAGCCTATTTCCACACATAACGTAGAGTTCACGTTCAACAAGCTCAACAAGTCTTACAACGGTACAGTTGACTGATGGAGTCTGAGCGCCTGGCACTGCTATGGACAATTGCTTGACTGTACATGCTGCTTCCCCACTTGAAGATGGAATCCTCTTCAGGGGCGAGAATCCCTTACGACAGGACTGGTCGATGACCAAAAAGCCCATTATTTGCACAGTAAGGAGAAAGGTCTGGTTCATTCTGGAGGCATGGACATGGAGGCAGGCTCCCTGCCTGTGCTGATGGACTCTGAGCCACGTGTGACTCCATACCCCAGCTTTCTGGATATATTAAACCTGCCAACTAAGTCAACCAAGTGCCATATTGCAGCTTTAGACATATCCCATTAGAAAGGGTGACTAGGTCAAAAATCAGGAAAACCCACACCATCACCAGTTGTTAGGGGGGAATTAGCTTAAAAAAGAAGAAGGTGTTGGAAGTATTTGTGTAAGAAATTAGGATACGAATGTCCTGCAGACTTTAGGAATTTTTTTATATAAAAAAACAAAATAAAACTATTGTGCATATATGATGCTGTGAGTAGAGTTCATTGTTTTCTTTTTGAGCTCCCCACCAAAACTGGGCTTTGCTTCTGCAAGCAGGAGTGGTGCTGCCTGATTGATTTATTAATAGAGCCTTATCAGTAAAAGCACGGCTTTAAAAATAGGAGCTGGAGCCGCAGGGACTGCTGCAGAAGTTATGTTGACTTAATAGCCTGGTGTTGACCCAGGGTGGGGAGTGCCTCAAGGAGATCCTGCTCTGAGCCAGCAGTGTTAAACAGATGGGAAACTGGTGGGAGCCTAAGGGAAATGGGAGTTTAGGCTGAGGACACTGAATTAAACACCCGTTCCTTGGGGTGTGCAAGGAGGCATCACGGCTGGGTGTCTGCAGGAGGGCAGCGGAGGGCACACAGCAGCTCATCCAGACTTTTTACCGGAAGACTACTGTTGTGGGGTTCAGCCAAGCCCAGCTGGAAAAGCAGGGGAGCCCTGAGCTTTTGACTGGGAAGGAAGATGGATAAAACATGGTGGTTTTGCTGCACAACATATATTTTGCCCTGTTTTTTTAGGTTCCACACCTCCCACCCTCATGACTCTTCCCACAGCCTGCTTTGCTTCCCCCTGGAGCTGGAATTTGGGTTACCCCGCTGACAGCTGCAGCACTGCAGCCACCGCAGGAGAGAGAAGCTCGAGCAATTGCTACTGCCTGGTGGTTTTTTCCCTTCTTTTTTTTTTTATTTTTTTTTTTTGTCTCTTCACCCTGAACAGATCATGCAATAGTCAGCTGAAGGAAGCTTGCCAGGGAAAAGCAAAAACAAATGGTGTTCATTGTTTTGACTTGCTCTTCTCATTGGAAAAGAGCCATGGGCCCATCCTTCCGGATTTATTTTTTGTATGTGTTTTTGCCTCTATAAACAGAAGCTCTTATTTGTTCAGTATAAACAGCTCTCCTTCAAGAACTTTATGGTCCCCCCTCCTCCTCCTAGCAGCACTGAAGAAATGCAGACCAGACTAGAAATATCCTGGACTAGGGATTTTGAGGAGGGCAGCAACTGGCACTTTGGCAGCACTGGCACTGATCAGGTGGAGTAAAAACCCCAAAACCTCAAGTAAATGAAATCTGTACCCTGTCTTCCCATTTGACTCCCCAAAATCTGCCTCAGCAAGGGAAGAGGGTTCATATATCCTGAAGTGCAGGGGAAGGCTTTGGTTAAATGTCAGTGCTGCCCTTGTGTAACACACTGTGGGTGGGCTGGGGGCTGTCCTGCTTCCTCCCTGCAGCACCAGGAGCAACATCACAGGCCTGAGCGCTGCAGAGGGCTTGAAGTCCAGGCTAAAGTTTGCAGGCTGAGACATGGTGTATTGAATACCTGGGACTAATGTTATCACCTGGGAAGGAGAATCCATGGGGCAACTTTGGGTTTTGTGACCATCCCACTGCCTAGTGCCAGGTTGGCAAGACAGATTACATGACTATCACAAAATTAAAAATAGAAAAAGAAAAGTCAAAAAATAGTCACAAGTAGATGGAGCGAGTTTTAGCTTGGTTCATGTGACTGCCTCACACAAGCCATACTGCCCCAGGCATGGAAGGGGGGAGCAGGAAGGAAAGTGGAGAGAAAGGAAGGGCAGGAATGCTTTAAATCAGCTTTGCCACCCAAAGTAGCAAACACTATGAATACCGTTCTGCTGCAGTTAACTTGTGAGGGACCAAGCAGTTTAAAAACAAATCCACCCCTTTGCACTCTGAAAGGAAAGGCACAGGCAGTGCCCCCCCCTGCCACCCTTTCCCTTGTACCCTTGCAGATTACCTTTGTGCTGTGGCATTTCCCACAACATTGAGTTAGTGCCGAGACACTGGGCAATCCAGGCAGTTGTAGGGAGCCAAGATTTGACTCATTGTTAAGGGGTGGTTTAGGTAGAGAGAGTGGAAAAGAGCAGAGAACAGGTTTGGGAATGGGATTGTAAATGCCCTCCTTCCTCTACACAGGGAGACTCAGCTGCAAAACAGATTGTTCTGCAGAGTAAGCAGTGAGTGATGTGGGAGCAAGTAAGCAAGGGCAGGGTGCCACAGGCCAGGCTCCCAAGCCAGTATACAAAAAGAAGGGAATAGTTGATGCTGTCAGTGAAGACCATCCTGCTGCCTCTGGTGCTGCACCAGGCAGTGCAGGGCAGCCCACCCCATCCCTGCACTTCCAATATAGCTTGTCCACAAGGTTACATCTTAAAAAAAGAAGGAAGTGATGCTTTGCATTACTGTGTAAGCAGATCTGCCTTGCAAGGGTAGTGCCAAGAAGAGTCATGGGAATGGTGTATTTTAGTCAGCAGCAGTTTATTTGTGTCTGTAAATACATGCAGCCTGACCACAGCTAGCATTCCTCATTGAAAACTCCAGCAGAAGGCATCAATGGGTCAAATGTGATGGAAAAATGTCAGTGCTTGTCTAGCCAAGCTGGAATCCGGATGCCATTGCAACACCAGCTCCTCCTGTTTCCCCAGCCACAGCTGGAGGCTGCTGCTGCAGGGACTCTGGGGCTAGGGCTCGCTAATGCCTTTTCCTTGTGCTGCTGGTGTTTCTGGGGGAAGAGAGAGCACCATTCCTTGGGAAAAGTCAAGGCCAATGGCAGCGAGACAAACATTAGTTGCTTTGTTAATTGTCGAGATGCAGTGTAACCCTTCATTGTTACACAAGCCAGAGTGAGGCATGCCCTCCTGCAACCTCTTTGCCATTTATGGTGAACTGAGAAGGTGCTCAATAGCTGAAGGCAGAACCCAAGCTCTGGGAGGTGAATGCTCCACTCTTGAACCTATTTGACCTTAGATTTCCCCAGCCACGTGGAAAACGAGGCAGCTACAGTATTGAGAAGAGAATCACTAAGATGCCCAGCAGGAAATACCAAGGCAAAGTAACTCACTACATCTGCAGCCCAGCAGCATTTCCTGGCCCTTATATCCCAGCATCATCTCCATATTTAAATACTTTGAATTGTCTGTTGTTCTAACTTCTCTTCACTGCCAGCCTGCCAGAAGTCAAAACAATACAGCAGGGACACAGGAGTTTATTTCATCCTATCCCTTTATCCATGCCTTCTAGGATATGCTGGTGTCCACCGGACACAGCCTGTCAGAAACTTCTCCATTCATCTGTCACAGCCCAGGATCACCCAACCTGCGGGTGGGCAAAGGCTGAAACTGGGTTTGCAGGACCCTGTCATGCACAACGACACAGAGGCTTTATTTCCTGAATTACTTTGTTGCATTTTACTAAAGGTCATGACTATAAAGGCAAACTTACTTATGATTAGCAAAACAGATATACCTATAATACAAATTACTACCATAAGGCTGTCATGGTTTAACCCCAGCCAACAACTAAGCATGTCACAGCTACTTGCTTATGCCTCTGCAGTGGGATAGGGGAGAGAACAAGAAGAATAAAAGTGAGAAAACTTGTGGGTTGAGATAAAGGCAGTTCAATAAGTAAAGCAAAAGCTGAACACAAGCAAAGCAAAATAAAGAATTCGTTCCTTCAGACTCTGGCTGGCAGGTGTTCAGCCAACCCCAGGAAAGGTGGGCCCCTTCACACATAATGGTGACTTATGAAGATAAATGTCATGACTCTGTGCCCATGCACTAGGGTCTGGCAGCCAAAATGATGGCTATGGCCAGCCAGCTGGTCAGCCCCCAGACAGGGGCTGCTCTTGAGCTATATGGTAGACGTGTTGCTGAATAACATTCACTTCATATTTAATTTATTTGGCTTTGTTAGAATAGAAGCAACAAATAGTATTCATTAACACAGAAATACCCCTTTCATGCCTAAAAGACAATCCAAGTTAACCTCACAGTGATGACTTGTCTTAATAATTCACCTGCAACAGTAGCCAATTGTGAAAGTGAGTTAATTTCCATCTGTAGGTTATTTAGAATTTCCATAGCAACACTTTGTATAATTTCAAGTGTAGTGGAATTAATAACAACAGCTCAGTTTAATTCAGAGATACCCAAGTTTGGAAATACTGCACATACGAACTTAGATGGTCCTCTTTCTGCAGGGTTAAACACTCTGCCCTGATTACCTACAGGATAATGCTTGTATTGAAAGTTAAATGTCAAATCCTGAGGTGGAAATGCCCAAGGATCAAGACATGCTGTGCTTGTCCACTGTGGGAATTAGTGCTGCAAAGCCAGAACCCTTGCAGGGTTAAAAAGTTGGCCACCGGCTTTACTCAGAGTCATTGTCATGTTTGTAGAATGAATTAGAAAAACATGGATTAGAAAAAGAATTCAATTTTGTTAATCAGAGTGTCCAAAAGAGGTTACAATCTATACAGCTAATTACATTACATAATTATGTGCCAATTATCATTACTAAGCCAACTCTGTAGACAGCAACATGTAGAATTAGGATCAGTGAAATTACAATATCTTTGACAATTCATATTATTAACCTCCCATGTAAGATTCCAGAGTCCATTAAAAACCCCTTTGTTTGTAATTGCTGATTCATTATTTCAAGTCCATGAGGTTTCCAGAATCAATACAAGCTTGTGTTCTGTCCCATTTACACTGAAACTATGCGTGGGTGTGATTGTAACACAAAGTGTAATTACAATTGCTTGTCTTCCTCACACAAATTGAATTTTTGTCCTGGAGAATCATAATGCACCATGGAGCCTCATCATATGAATGCGCTTTAAAGGTTGTTGTCAATAATTTGGTGTATTGTGGAGTAAGTATGCCAAAATAGATTGGTACCAAGATGCTTCAGAGGCAGGGTCTGCTGAGCATCAAAATCTGGTATCTAGTGATCAAGGGTGGTATAAGCAATGCTGACAATCCAATTTGTTGCCTGCTTGAGCAATTATATTCATAAATTGAATTCTACCTTTGAAATAAGGGAACAAGCAATAATGTAATTAAAAGATATGATATGTATATTATAAAAATTCTAAGAAAGAAAAATGCTCATGATGTTTCATTTCATGCCAACTTGCCAAATCAGTATGCAAATAAGGCAGGACCAAAATCTATGAATAATAGTCTGAGTTTCAAGTTGCTGATGCTGCAATTAGGAGGACCTGAAAGAAAAACAAAATCACTTTATTCCTTTTGGATAGAAGAGAACTTCCTGACAAAGCTGGTGAGTGAGCCTACCAGGAGCTGTGCCCCACTAGACCTGCTGAATATGAACAGAGAAGGGCTGGTGGGATATGTGGTGATCAGAGGCCGTCTGGGGTACAGTGATGACAAAATGACTTTTCAATTCTTGATGAAGTAAGGAAGGGGAGGATCAACAAAATCTCTACCTTGGACATCCAAGGGTAGACTTTTGCCTATTCAGGACACTAGTTTGGAGAGTCCCCTGGGAAAAAATCTTTCATAACAAAGGAGTTCAGGAAGGTTGGAAATACTTTAAAAAGGAAATTTTATAGGTGCAGGAGCAGGTCATCCCTTATGTGCTGAAAGACAACCTGTTGCTGAAGAAGACTGACCTGGCTGAGCAGAGAGATTTTGCAGGAACTTGGAGAAAAAAAGAGGGTTTATGACCTTTAGAAGAGGGGGCAGGCAAATCAGGAAGAGTACAAGAATGTTATTAGCTCAGTACAGAGAAAATTAGAAAGGTGAAAGATCAACTAGAACTTAATCTGACCATGCCAGGAGCAATGGGTTAAAAGTGGTAGACTGAGGATTGTAAATCTCTGTATTTAATATCTTTTTATTATAACATCTTTTAATATGCATAATAAACTATTCATTGACATCAGAACATTTGCTGCCACCCCCTGACCTATGAGAGTGAGTAGGTTTAGGAATGTACACTATGAATGCACTGTCCACTACTACCCAGTTTCCCCTTGGGACCGATAGTATGTAGTGACGACAACAGAATCATAAACATGATGCATCATGCTCCAGTGATCTTGCAGCTGGGAATAACCCTTGATAAACTGATGTGAACAGCAGGCTGATGATCCTATAGCATGGATTGAGCTTAACAGTGCCTTGTGTCTCTGCCCGTGTGCCTCTGCCTGGGAGTTGCTTCAGTGATCCTCTAGTCAGTGAGGTAATGGAAATTAATTCACCCTTTGCATTCTAGCCATGGGTTTGTGGTTGTCCCGGCTGCCTGCCTGTGCTGACTCACACGCTCCACCAGCTAACAAGAAGGAAACAAACTTTCCCAGGCCTTGTGAGGTTCTGGAGAATGCATATACCAGGTTATAGTCAGCTCGTTGAGCCCTCTCTGTCAAGTAACTCAAAAGACAAACCCTTTTGAGTGGGGCCTTGAGCAGCAACAAGCTTTTGAGCATATCTAAGATGAGACAGCTTGTGCAGTAGCTTTTGGGCTTGTTTGGACAGGACCAACTGAGCAAAATGTACTGCACACTGCAGCTGGAGAGTATAGTGTCACCTTGAGTCTCACTCAGAAAGTCTCAGAAGATCATTAGTGTTTTGGAGCCAGGGGTATTTATTTGCAGTTAATAGCAAGTTTTCGCTGTTTCACAGAGAATCACAGAATATTCTGAGTTGGAAGAAACCCATGAGGATCATTGTGTCCAACTCCTAGGTGAATGACCCATACCTTGAGCTAACCTCACTTTAGGTCTTTGAGGATCAGAAGCCCACTACACCCCAACTGAAAAAGAGCAGCATACGAAGGGGTTCAAGCCACTTGAGATGCTGCTGGGACAGAAGTGTATCTCCTTTTGGCAGTGCAATTGCCCATGCCACACTACATATTCAAAGGAAATATCCCCTCTATATATCACACAGCCAGTACTACATGGAGTAAGTTGGTAGTGTTGGTAAGTCTGCAAGTCTGACTAGGGAAAACCCAAGCACCCAGAAATCCTGGAAGAGATTATTGATTGACCAGAAGGCAGAAGCATTGAAGCATTGCCTGAGGACGTGACTTTTGCCCAAAAGGCACCACTGCATAATCAGTTATCAGAAGATATTAAAGTATTACAGAGTGTCCAAAGGAGGGCAGTGAAGATAGGGAAGGGCCTTGAGGGGAAGCCAAATGAGAAGTGGCTGAGGGCACTTGGTCTTTTCAGCCTGAAGAAGAGGAAACTGAGGGGAGACCCCATACCAGTCTACAACTTCCTTGTGAAGGGCAGAGAAGGGGCAGGCACTGATCTCTTCTCTGTGGTGATCAGTGATAGAAACCACAGGAATGGCCAGAAGTTTTGTCATGGGAGGTTTAGGTTAGAAGAAGGTTCTTCACCCAGAGGGTGGGTGGGCACTGGAACAGAGAAGTGGTCAAAGCACCAAGCATTTGGACAACACTTTCAGGCACATGGTGTGACTCTAGAGGATGGTCCTGTGCAGGGCTAAGGTTAGAACTTGATGACCCTTGTGGGTCCCTTCTGACTCAGCATATTCTGTGATTATGTGAAGTTAAAGCCATACAACTAGCCCTAGAGCTTGCTGAACAAGTAAACTGGACAGTATGTTACCTCTATACTGACTCCTGGATGGTGGCTAATGGTCTATGGGGGTAGCTACAGCAGTGGAAGAAGATGAATTGTCAGCACAGGGGCAAACCCATCTGGGCTGCTGCATTGTGGCAGGACATTGCTGCTGTTATTACTGGCCCCAGAAGGCAAAGGTAAGCCTGGTTCTTGCTAATAGATCCCTTGGGGCAGATTAGAGTGAAATGACACTGAATGATCAGTGTTTGTGAATTTATATATGTAGGGTTTATTTTAGAAAAATTTGATTGCAAAGGAAAACGTGTAGCTGTTCACGTTGTTATTATCTATAGTAATATAGCAATATAAAAGCATAAAAATAACACTTAAAAAAGTGTATAAGGAAAAGAAAGTCAAAGAAAGGATAAAAAGATATATGGACCCAGAGATGAAAGTTTGGTAGTTGCAATTTCAATATCTGTTGGTTGAAGTAATGGTTGCAGTCCTGTCAAAAGGAAGGTCTTGTTCCTTCAGGGATAGGGGAAGTCCACAAAACTCGAAGATTTCATGAGTTATATACATTCAGGTTCAGGTGAGAACACCAAGTACCTCCCCTGGGGCAGGGAGTTTTATGATGGATGATGTTGCTGGCACAGCCATCACAGCCCAGGATATTGCCCCTGTCCCTTAAGGACATCCTGAGCAGCACATCTCTTCATCCAGCCAGAAAAATCCACCAAGAGTACTAGTGGGAAGGGGAGAGAGAGAGCTCCACAGTCCCAGCATTTTTCTAACAGCATTTATTATTGACAGCAGCAGGGAGGAGGTATTCACTCTGGCCCCTGCATCAGTGTTCAGGAGAAATATTCTTCCTGCCAGGAATATCTATCCAGCCTCAACCTGATAAAGGATCATGATTCTAGCCCTCAGTGGGTAGCACTGCACCACCCATCCCACCCAGTCCTCATGGGGCTTGTGCTGTCCTGCAGGGACGGCTGCCTCAGCTTTAGCAGCATTAAAATTTGTAGTGGTCATTGTGACCCAGGGAGTGGGGGAATACCCTCCTCTACAGCACGAGCCTGGAGCAGTACCAGGGAGGTTTTAATGTGAGGGCACAAGGAGGCTGTGTTATCTGAGCAAAGCTCGGGTAATGAAGCGGGGAAGGAGGACCCGCTGCCAGAATCAAGGCCTCCTCCTCGTTTTCCATTTTCAGTATTTTTATCTTCTCAGTGACATTGCTCTGAGACCAGGCATCTACACTCTTGCTTTAGGTGCCCTACAGCCAGAGATCTGAGGTTACTTTTTAACTAATTGGTTTGTAACAAAATGATAGGATTCAAAGGCAACTGCTCACACTTCTGCATCCTTAGGTTGCTGCAAAGCTTCCAGTTCCTGCCTAACAGTGTTTAAAAAAACCCTACAGCCACTGATGCCTCTGTGAGAAGCCTGATGAAGGGCCCCTTGCCGTTCTCTGCTTTGCATTGGAGTGTCCTGCCACCTCTGAAATGCAGCTCACAACATTTCAACCAATTTTCAGACACACTGTCCCTGTCCAATGGAGGAGTTTTCCACAAATCTCTTGCCATTTTCACTGCTCTTCTACTGCCTTCTCCCAAGCATCCATGACCTGTGTATTACAGATTCTCATTTCTGACTCAAGTTAATGCCACAGCCCAGAAGGATTAGATGGCTTGTGAGCATGCAAAGATTGCAAAGGTTTTACAGGTTTGCCTGATTCTGTCATGCACAAAGACACAGAGGATTTATTACTTATGTTTTTTTGTTCACGACAGTTTACAATTATCATGGCAAGTATAGTTATAGTTGGCAAAACAAGTATATCTACTCTACAAGATACTGCAAATTAATACCAGAAAGCAAACATATTTCCACAGCAGCTGCAATCAATACTAGCAGCAAGTCTATATCTCAATATTACAATTTACTACAGAATTACTACTAGTAAGGCATGAAATACACTTACGAGTAATTACTGACATGCAGACCTTTATATAAATACATATAGATTAGAAAATGTCACCTGTACCAAGTGCTCATCAAATTGATCCCAGCGGGGGGGGGGCAATCAAACCTATCCCAGAAGTGGGGCCAGTCGAAAATGGATTAAGTCTCATGGGGACGGTGACCCACATTGTGGAGCCTGGGACCAGCCTGGTGTCCCTGGTGAGGATCTGCTGCGCTTGAAGAAATCTCATGGGCAAAAAGGGTTTGTGTGCAGCAAAGGGACTCCATTTTGGGTAAGAAGCTTTTTATACCATGGATACATAAAGGGGTGTAGGACACCACCACTTGGCACACCCAATAGATGCTGTTGATTTCTATTTTTCACCTGGCATAGCCAATAACTAGTGATGTTTTTCTATACTCTCGGACCAATTTTCTGACAATGGCAGTTACCAACTCTTCCTTTCTCAGGATGTTTTCCTCCTTTTCCAGAGTTCTTTTTTTTTTCACCTCCCCAGACGATAAGTCACTGTACAGTTACTTGTTTTTTCACTTATAAATGGTATCTCGGAATATCTCTGCTTTCTCAGTATCAAGCTGTACTTCAAAAGTTCCAGCTGTACTTCTCAAGGATGCTTCTGGTTTCCAGGCTGGCAGGCATTTTCTCTGTCAATATTTGAGAAGAGATCTTCCTTGCTTTGGTATTTTCCCCCTTATAACCAGGTTACCTTTACGGCTGTTCCCATCATCAGCCTAAACTGATACCCCTTAGCAAAGCATAAATTATCATCTGCAGGGAACAGTGCAGAATTTCCCTGTCTAAATAGTCCTGTTTGTGAAAGTGTCTTTTGCATAGCTACCATTAGTTTTTCAGGAATGGATGAAAACTGACTGTACTCTTCAGCCTCTCCTCCTGCAATAACTTTTTAAGCTAGGCACAGACTATGACAAAACATCATGCTTCGGCTCCCGAGTCCATACACAGTTACACCCTTGCTCAGGCTTCCTCCTGTTCTCCATACTGGCCAGCCTCCACCACAACCCTGCACTTCCACAGCCTGACCATGCCTGGCATCAGCTTGTGAGAAAATGTTCAGACCAGCACACAGGTTATGAAGAAACAGAGAACCAAGGGTGAGGAAGGACAAAGTCAACCCAGACACACAGACAGGGTCACTTCACCCAGCCTGCAAGTGCCTGCCAAAGGAGTTAGAGGAAAACCTGAAGCTGGAGGAGGTACCAGGCTGTTTTAATTTCCCACAGCATTCAAACTTGGAAGCTGTACTTGTCACTGTGGCACAGACTGACCAAGAACCACCAGTGTGATAACAAACAAACAAAACATCCAGCCTGTCTAGCCCACAGCCCAGTTACAAGCCCTCCAAAACAGACCATTCCCTGATACAGTGACCTCCAAAAGTCAGATCTGGAAACAAACTTCCTCTATGTGTTTCACATTCCTTTGGTGCTATTCCCTAAATGCAATGTTTGTGTCTCTTACTAAAAAAATCCACAGCAACAGTCATTCCACATAAACTTAAAGGGAAGTGATTCAGTTATTTTTCTGGGATTAAGTCTCAAAGAAATTTTCATAGATGAGTCTATGGAAACTATAATATGACCTGTCAGTTATTGGCTAATAAAGCAATGTTGACACTGTGACATAAAAATCATACTTTTAAGGACTAAAGTTTTAACTTGGCTGGTTTTAATTCAGCACTGGATTTATCAAGATTTTGCAAGGATTTTAAATCCAAGTAAAGCACTGTAACTAAGCAGTTACACTGATTAAAGTGTCCAGGCTGGGCTCTCTTGACACAGCACTCCTTGTGCTAGACTCAGATATCCACAACCTCAGAGAGACAGAGTGAACTTTACATACAAATATCAAAAGCTATGTAACAATTCTTTGGTGGTTACAGCTTGTGCTGGTCCCTCTCACAGTCCTTGGAAATTGCAGCACGTCAGCCTGCTTTCTGCTGCAAGCACTGGCAGCACTTGGTCACAGTTTTATTTCACTATGAAAAGTGTGGTATCCTTTAATTCTGTTATAAACCATACTCCAGTGTGGATCAAGGATCTCAATTTCATATAAATGCCTATTTGCCAGATAATATTAAACCCAGCACTTTAAGTACAGCCTTCTGCCTCTACCACAGACTCAATCAGATCACAGAATGAACTGCAAGACTTTCAAATTCATATATTATGATGCAAATGAGTTTTGTAAATTGTGACCTAGTTCCCATGTTAGAACAGTTGGGACCAACAGCAGGAACTATGCAATGAATGTGAGCAGCAGGGGCGAGCAAGGAAATTAACATTTGTGCTTAATTTGAAATGGATTTTTAATCACTTTCAGGTGCCTCAAAGGAAGTGCACACACTTGTTTACTATAATCATTCTGACAGAAGAATGCATACAGGAGGTAACACGTTTTTGTTTTACTAATTGAAATGTTTGTGACATTGGTGTCAAACAAAGTGCCAGAGTACAGCTCTTTCTGGACTGCACAAAGGATGACTGTGAAATGAAGTTTCCCAATTGATCTGCTCCTCAGAACTTATTTCGTAAAGAAAGTAACTTGTGTGTATCCTCTAAAAGTGACTCGATATTAGATCACGTCCATCTTTCCAAATCTGGTTGCTATTTTTATCAGTTAGAGGTCTGAAAAACTAGCTCTCCAAACAGCTTGCTCAGGGATTTAGCTGTGTGGATGTCAGGCACACACTCAAACACAATTCAGCAGAGTAAGTGAAAATACTGAACTCATGAAATTCTGCCTGTGCTGTAGCAGAGAGCCTACAACAATATACAGTGCTGAGCTTCAGCCTGTGAGAAATGGCTGTTTTAAAGGAGATTTAGAACCCCGTTTTAAATGTTTAAGTGATATTTAAATGCATTTAAATGTTTTAAATACACTCAAAAGCAATGGTGTAACTTGTTGAAAAACAGAGGGATTTTAATCCTAAGGATACCTAGAGTTGGTATCATCGTTGGGAACTGTTAGCTGTAAAAGACAGCACATCAACACTCCTGCAAAATAGAGTCTCAGCTCCCTCTGGTGGAAAAAGTTATTTTCTGCAAAGTGAGAAAGTTGTTTATGATACAGGCCTCAATGCCATGAGATAATGAGACAGCAAACAAATCCCAAATCCTCTGTTCACTCTGAAGTACTGGAATTTCTTAGAAGTTCCTGACTCACTGACTGTTGCAGGGTGTCTGAACAAGATACAACACAATTATCAAGTTCCAGCTACCCCAGGGTGGAGTTCTCCAGGTGTAATTATGATATGACTACTGAAGCAATCGGTAGCCCCAAGGAAAATAAAACACACACACGCAAAGTCCTAAAATTCTCTCTACAATAACCATCTTAAGCCCCTGTCATGAAGAGCAGTTGGGCACCTCCAGGGCACATGAAGTGTGAAAGGGTAAAGTTTTCCCACCCAACACACCCAGACAGCACGAAGTCTTTCAGCTGTATGCTTCCAAATTCTGACTGCCACCAGAGCACAATGTCACTAGTACAAGCGGCATAAAGCAAAGCCCTCGGATTTAAGCTGGTGTCCCTTGGTCTTAGACACTCTGCATAGATTAATCCAATAAAAACAAAACAAAATAAAACTTCCAAACTCCTACTTTGAAAGACTTGAAGAGCCCAGCACTAATATTAAAAAGCTCTTCTCACTATAGAATAGTCTACAGATACCTGTATTAACAAAAGGACACAGCTTTCTCTGTGTGCTTCGGAACAGCAACAGCCAAGAACTGTATCACCATTTGTCTTGGACTTCTTGAGAGTGATGAAAATTCTATCATTTTTGCACCACACACATGCTGGATATACTTAAGGTTGTTCCATACTTTCTAATCAAAACCAATCGTACAAGATACTTCTATTTCTCCTTATTCACCACGAAGAGTGAAAAATAAATCCTGGGAGCATTCCAGCTGCTGTCACAAAAAGTCAATAAAGTACATTTTTGATTCTCAGAGGAATCGACAGCTCCACTGCAATTAAGCACACAACAATTAATTGCTCTGACAAATTCTTTGTGGCTCCTATAAACAGAACCATGAATAATTCCTGCAGTCATAAACACACCAGAATGATACCTTTTATGATACTGGGGCTCAGAATACAGTACTTCATACTGCCACAGAAGGAAAACATACAGAGCCAGTGAAAAGAAAATGGTAGCAAAAAAGTATTTATTAAACAACACACAATTCAATTTCAGTGTGGGATTAAAACCTGTACTTGTTTCTTGGAAACAGCAGAGCTGAATAAACCTGTGAAAGTGGGGCAGCAGGTCAGGTGTGCAGGTGAAATTTAAGGACTGTAAAATACTGGTTCCACAGTCAGAAGGAATTTGAGGATGGGGAAAAGACAGAATGGCAATAACAATCAACCAAATACCCTTGGAGTGTTTTGTGCAACAATTTTCCAACAAGAAAGCCTATTAAGGCAAAAAACTGGGCACAAAGCTCTGGCTTCTTACATTCCAGTATTAAAAAAACACCATGGCAAGTACAACCTAATCTGTGTGTGTACAATTAAAATAACACAGTAACAAATTTTTTCTTCAAAAGGGCGGCTTTCTACAGGCTGAAGTGTCTATGTATTTAACTGGAATTCTCACGATGGTTGCAGCTCCATCAGTTTTGCCTATTGCCTAGGACAGTGTCTGGCTTTCAATCTTCTGCACAAGCCCCAAGCCTGCTCACATAGCTCTCCCAAGCTGCCTTTCTGTACTTCTCTGCTTCTTGAAGACGGTCTGAAACCGACAAGATGCCACGTCCCACAATAATGATATCTGAACCTTTTTCACTAATAACTTCCTTGGGGCTTAGGTACTTCTGTCCAAGGTTATCACCTGAAAAAGAGACACCATTATTTTTAGTTTGTACAAAACCGTATCTACTGAAAATCTTCAAAGAGATGCTGGAACAGAGACTGGATATGCTATTCAGCTCTTACCCTAACAATCCACAAACTTAACTAGAAACTCTGTCTCCACCTAACAAACACTACTATGCAGATCAAATTTGACAGCCAGCACTCTCCTTTTTCATGATTTACCAGTCACAATAGATGGAACAGCTACACAAAGAAGCACTGATCAGGATCATTGAAATAAGCCTCAGCCTTCTTAAAACCGGCAAACCCCCTAAACATTAATGTAAAAGTTGTGATTTCATTTTAGGTTTCGGAAGAATTAAGTATTGCAGAGAAATATATCTCTCCTATCTGCTTCAGTGATAACCTGTTTAGTCAGTAGAAGACTTTCAATTCATTAACACAGCATCTATATCAAGTGTTACTGTTGGACTTCAGTATCTGTTAAAAATTTATTTCCTACTCCTAGTAGGAGTACCTTTACACCTAATCTAATACCTATCTGAAAACATGTCACATGTTCTCAGGACTGTGCTTTATGGTATTCAGAGACATCAAAACAAGAAAAAAGGCTGTGTATCCTGCTGGTTGCCTTCCAGAGGTCCCAGAAAAGGGATCAGCATACCAAGAAATATGGAAGAAGGCCCTTACTGGCAAACAGACTCCTCCCACCAGAGATCAGCAACCAAACCCTCTTCAGAAGCCACTTTTTCACTGAAGACTAGATCACTCCTATACTTACAAATAGACTATAAATATTTCAAATAATGTTACCTCCAGTTTGCAGCTGCACCCCTGGGGTTAAGTGAAGAAATTCTGGCTTATTGCTAACTCTAGATCCAGATATGAATCCAAAAACAAAATCCGAATTCTCTTCAGCCATCTGTACCTAAAGAAGATCAGTGAACAGTTACAAGTGATAAACCTAAAATTCAGCTGGACTAGCAATCTGTTTCTCATCCACCCCTTGACATACTAAGCTGTGCAAAGCAGAGCTATAAAACACCTCTTCTTGCTTTACTAATGTAAAGTCACCCAAAGCTGACTCACCCCTCTCACAGGAAAGGGAATGTTATGTTTCTTTCTACGTTATAAATAATAAAATGAATGAATTTGAAGTAATTAAAATGTTAATTAGAATACTGCTTAAAGAACAAGCAAACAAAAGAAGAAATTAAAAAGAAAAGAGCTTGTGCTAATAGCAAACTTGGCTTACTGACTACAATTCCAACTGTGAACTCTGACCACCTCACATCACTAGCCTACAGCTGCAACCTTTCAAACACCACACTATCAGGTCCCAAGTCTCCAAGGAAAAAACACCTAAAATAGTTAGAGCTGGAGCGACTTTGGAAATGCAAACATTAGAAGCACATAAAACCTCCCTGTCACACTTTACAAGCTTTTAACCTGAAATAAGATTGCCTACTTACTGCAGCTTTTGTGTATTCATCCGTTGCAAGTGACCCTTGGGAACTCATCTCGGCTACCAGGAGACAGCCACGCTGGAGAGGAACACCTACTTCCTTCAGTCCTTTCACAACTCCAGAGCCTGGAACTACATGGGCATTAATGATGTCCGACCACGATGCAATTCTGAACACACCACCTGAGAACATGGACAGGAAGACACGGGCAAAGAGTCAGCAGAAATGTGTTAGACAGGAAGCAGGAGTTAAACAAAACCAGCTCCACTCTAAACCATTCACATTGTAAAAGACAGCTTTACTACTGAAGCTTGACAGTTACAAGGTCAGTCTCGTCAGACAGTCTGGACACCTGATAACCACAAAGTGTAACCTCTCAGTTTACTTTGCAGAAACACTTGTTAGTACCTCACTTTTAGTATTCACTAAGACATTTATAGTAGCCTAGAAATCCACTGTCACAGGTGCTATCTTCACAGACAGTATGCAGATGATATGAGACATAAGGATCAGGAAAAGAGAAAAGCAGTTCTACAGTTGCAGATCCAGTATCAAATGCAAGCCATAACAAGCACAAAGTAACAGCTGGCTGCATTAACAAGCCAGGCTGCAGTATCTCATGGCACACAACTACTCAGAAGTACTTACTGAGTACAACCAGATTCATAAAAAAGTTTGGGTTGGAAGAGACCACAGGAGGTCATGCCCCCTCAGTGGGGTTAACTTCAAAGCTAGATCAAGTTGCTCAGGATCTTGTTCCCTTGAGTCTCTTCCAAGGCTGGAGATTCCACATTCTCCTGGCAACCTGTGCCAGCCAGAACTGCAGTTACACAGACCAGCACCAAAGTGACAGTAAATCAAGATTGATGGTAATCACCTTCATATTGATGTTTCACTGTGTTTCCAATGTCTGCAAACTTCCTGTCTTCAAAAATCAAGAATTCGTGTTGATCTGCAAGCGTTCTCAACTCCTTTACCACCTCCTGGGTGAAATCATTCAAGATGTCTATATGAGTCTTCAGGACACAAATGCTGGGGCCCAGGACGGCAGCTAACTGCAGCAGCTCTTTGGAGCTGGTGACATCAGCAGAAAGGCACAAGTTTGTTTGCTTCTTTTCCATAAGCATGAGAAGCCTGGCTGCAGTAGGATGTACCCCTGGCAGCTGGGCACGAGCACTGAAGCTCAGCTCCTTATAGAGTCTCTTTGGGGCAGCAGGACCATTCTGAGCCACCGGCTCAAACACATTTCCCTGAATGAACTTCTTCACCTTTTCAACCATCTCAGCAGCCACTTCTCCCTGCTGGTGGAGAATCTCCAACACCCCGGACAACGTGCACACAGAGTGCAGGCGAATTCCATGTTCCTCTAACCTGGCCTTCCCACCCTGCTCCCTGTCCAACAGCACTATGGCATCTGTGACTTTCAACCCTTCTTTCCGAAGAACTTCTGCAGTTTCCAGCACACTGGATCCACTTGTTACCACATCTTCAATGATCAGGCATGTCTCTCCTGGACAAATGGTGCCTTCTACCATCCGCTTGGTACCTTAAAAATAAAAAGCAAACACTCCACCAAGTTAAGAAAGTTTAAAAGACCTAAACAACATTAAAAATATCAAAACTTTTAAGTTGTGGTAATGTAAAGATCATATTTGTTCCATGTTCAAACGTACACTGCAGCATAACCTTGAAGACCAATGGAACTGGATTTCTGAGAGATTAGGAATTTCACGTTCACTGTCAGTATGGAGAGTAATTTGTTTATTATTATGTGATACCAGTTATCACCTTATTAGTCTTATTAGTAGTTATTACTGCAGCTCATTCACTGACCTGTAATTCAATTCAATTCATGTTACTTTTCCAAGCTAATAAAATACTACTTTATGTTTCCAGAAGTTAGATTCCATTATCAAAACTGATACAGTTAATTCACAAATTCACATGTTCAATTCACACAAATTCAAATGTTTGAACAAGATGACTTCAGAAGTTCATTGTTGTCATGAACTGAAAGCTCAGAAACATAAAACTGTTTTCTCATTACTTAAAACATCTTTAGAGCAGCCAGGTTATCGGCACTCTTCAGCATGTTCCTATTTTCCACAGGCAGCATTCTATGCTCAGTATGCCTCTTGGAACAATTAGAAATAAAACCCCCAAATGCCTTTGTCTTAAATAACAACAGGCACAGATCCATGAAAGGTGTCCCAGGGGGCAACAACAAAGGATGCCTGGCTTTCCCAGGAAGCACTGACCAGCAGGAGAACATTATGCAGTGCTTAGACCATGGCAGCCTAGAGAACAAGCATGTGTACAGCTTTGCAATCCATATGACACCAGAAATCTTGTGTCAGGCAGTTAATTGCTGTCACAACTGGCTTGTGCTTCACAAGAAGGAAAAGCAAATGTTTCCATGCCTGGCCCAGTGCCTGACACAGTTTAGTCCTGACAAGCATACTTTCTAATTACACGCTGTTGGAAGAGGACAGCTCTTATCATACAGAGAAATCCAGTTATATGGCAGGTTAATGCCTTGGTCTTCACTCCCTCTTCCTTTACAAAAGTAAATAAATGGTTCATTGGGTAGAGAAGGGAGTGCTGCCCACCTGGCCCACTAATTAGAGGACCACAGGAAAATTAAAGAAAAAGAGGTTTGAGAGACAAATGAGACTGAAAAGATTTCTCTCGGAGTCAATATGCACGAAGTTCAGTCTGGGGTCAAAATGTGGCTCTGGTCTCAGCATGTCAGAGAACGTGAGTTACAAATCCTCATTACTGGAAGAGGCCACTAACCCAGAAAAACAGTAATGGGGCCAAGGGAAAAAAAAAAGACACTGCTAAAGAAAAGAAACAAACAAAAGAACAAACCAAAGAAACAGGAAACACCCTTCCAGACTCTCCAAACCTATTACAGCAGGATTCAAGCTGGCAACCAGCCGGGAGAGCCTGACCAGGTTGGCATGCTGTGGCAGGTATGCTTTAGGGAGGGGGAAGGAGCTGCATTTTAAATTGCAATGGCAACTTTTAAATTGGAATGGAGATGCCGCACATTGCAAAACAACCACAAACATACAAAGCCATTTCCCAAACAAGACAAGTTGATACAAACTCTTGATTTGAAGGCTTTACCGTAGTCTTTCGCTTCTTTCCTCCGTATAAGCATCGGAACCTGATGTTCTGAGCAGATAATCGTGGCCAGCGGCAGTGCCGTGTACGGAACGCCGCACACACAGTCATACGCCAGCCCCGCATCCTTGGCTGCTTGAAAAAGGAGACCCGCAACCTGAAAAGTTAAAAAACGAACCCTTTTTAAAATCGGAGCGGCGCGAACGCGACTATTACCACGGGACGCAACGAAAACCCCGCTTCTTTAGACGACCCGAGAGCCGCTCTCGCCACCGCGACCGGGCAGGTCCAGCAGCGCTCCCGTGTCCCCTCTTCCCCCTGAGCTATAAGAGACCCGTCACCCCGCGGGGACAGCGACACCCGGGACCCGCGGGGCGCCCCGCACCTGGCGGAGGAGGCGCGGGTGGGACACGAGGCCGCGCAGGTCGATGTACACGGGGGAGGCGCGGCCGCTCTTGAGCACGAAGTTCCCGAATCGCAGCGCGCCCGCCCCGCTCAGCGCCGTCGCCACCGCCGTCCCCGCCGCCGCCATCGCCCGTCCCGGCGCAGGGAGATGATGCAGGAGCGGGAGGAGCGCGGGGCGGGGACATCGCCATCCCCAACCCCGGGTATCCGCGGTCCCGGGATGTCCCCGCGCCGTTGGTTCCAGCCCCGCACGGCACAGAGCCCGAGTCCCCCGCGCTCACCTCCCCACGCCATCCCGGCGCCCCCGCTTCGCGATTCCAGATTCTCCCATCACCCCGTCCCCCCAGCGGGAACCGTCGCTGCAAAGAAGGGCTTGATGTGACCCGAGAGTTTCTCGGCTCTCGGGGGGCTTCCAAAGGGCCGCTTGGTGGATGCGGCCAGGCTGAGAGTTGGCTGCAGTGACAGTGCCCTGCGCTGGTTTCCTGGGAGGTCCCTGGGGAAAACAGGAGCTGGATGAAGCCATCAGCCAGCCCTGAGCCTTCAAGGCTCAGAAGGATGCCACAGGGGTGAAGTGAGACTGACCCGGTCTTCTCTGAGTAATTTTATTTAATCAAAAAAGCCCAGAAACGAAGTTGTTAGTATACTCTATTTATAGGACAGGAGATGTACAGGTTGAAGCTACAGCTGTAGATGATCATATATACTGCAGTATAGTAACAACAACATGGGACAGCAAGTAGTCACCTCACAACAGTACACATGAGTGATTAGACTTACAAAGGAAATATTTACAAACCTGCCTTTACAAACCAACATTGTGTGCATACAAAATGAAATCTGCAATAAAACTGAAGGTTACATTTAAGGCAGACCAGCAATACACTGAAATAATTAAGGCTGTGAAATTACTTTGCACCTTGAAAATGCTGAGCTGTTGGCAATACTGTTTCTTTTTTCCTCCTTCAATGGATTGTTGCAGAGACTGAAAAGCATCAATACGTTCCAACTGTTTGCTCTTAACTCAGTGAATGAGTTTGAGATAGATTTTTTTTTTGCACTTGCTATTGCATTTGCCTTCCAAAAGTTATCAGCAAATTGACCTCAGTGGCTGAGCAGTGCTGAACAGTTTGGTAGAAAGAGAAGTAAAAGCACCAGCATCAGAAGTTGGACATGAAGGTGAAATATGGCTTGAATAGAGATGTTGTTTTTTCACTAGCTCCATAATAAAGACTACAGTTACAGCGAACATTCAGCATCCTGACGCTATGGAAACACTCAGCACTATACAGATCTCAGAACGAGAGTTCATCACTTGATGGCAGTGTGCAGTCAGCCTAGTAAAATGGGATTTTGTTTTGTTTCCTTGGGAGAGCACCATTTTCTGATGGGACATGAACGAATGAGCTGGAAAATAAACCCACACCCTGCGTCAGCACCTGTGCATGTTCATTTTCTGCTCAACCTTTATACACACAGAATAGCCTTTACATCTGTCTCTGAAGTTTATATTATCCCAGGTTACTGGATGCAGTCCCCTCAATTGGAAAGGTTTTAGAATAGGTTATACCTAGTCAGGTCCTAACGCCTAGTTCTGCATTCAGCCTTTATGCACAGTATTTGTAACAAAGGCCTAGTAGCATCATCAGAAACGCTAATGAACTCCACTGAAGCCGTAGTACTTGTATGGGTCAGTTGAGGGCACAGACTTTGTCTCAGCATTAACTTAGTTTTAAAGTAAAATGCTTTTAAAGATAAATGTTGCTGAAAAAAGACTATTTGAAAATAAAGGGGTAGTAAGACTAAACAAAATTTCTTGGTATCAGCGGGAAGAAATTTTAAAGCCTATATTGCTTTAAAATACTAAAATCTAAAGACCTGGACTGGTTATGTTTCACAGGGGGCTCTGCAGCCTGGTGGGGAGGTGGGGATGTCCCAGAGAGCAGTGAGTGCTTCGGACACCTAATGGGAGCTGACAGTGTTACACAGGCCATCCTGTTTACACAGGCATTCCTGTTTGATGGCTTAGAGTGGAACAGCCTGGCCTTGCTGCTCCAAGGGAAGTGGAAAGAGGTGAGTTTAAATCTCATTGCCACCCACATTCATTAAATGCAGCTGTCTTAAATAATGAGCACCCCCACGTCACCGTGTCCTCTGTGCTCTGTTTCACTGGCACCTTTGCTGCTGCTTTCCTGTCACCCAGCCCAGCATCAGGGAAAACTGTGAGCAACACTTTGGCTTCAGAGCAGGGTAAGAGCACTGTGGAGATGCCTGAAGGTGGAGGCTCTGTGCATAGTGCCACTTCACATGGAACTTGTGGTGCCCCCTTGCCAGTATTGCTGTTGGTCATCCTGGCTGGTCTGAAGCTGCTGCAGAAGCTAAAAGATGCAGGTCCCACCACACCTTCACTCAGCTATTTTGAGAACACCCTGAGTGGTACAGCTGCAGGTGGAAGTCTTCCCCTCAGAATCAGCTGCTCTCTGGGAGCTTTGTAAAGGCCTAATGGAGTTTTATTGAGAAAACTCTTTCTCTGTGTTTGTTACAGGCAGTATTTTATGCACAGGGAGTTGGCCATGGTGCTTCCTACCCAGCAGGGGCACTCCAGGCCTACTTACTGAGCTTCTGTAATCTCTTTAGAATGGAATTACAGTTTACAACAGAGTTACAGGACCTGTTGGATCTGCAGAGAGGCCACAGGTTGACTGGAAAAGACCCCAAATGCATGTCAACTTGATAATATTGATGCAAAAGAAATCTTTGAGACAAAATACAAGAATGGTTGGTAATCACAAATCTTATCTGGAAGGTCTAACATGTTCAAGTATTCCTGAACATGCTGTAAGAAGATTGATGCCCAGGAAGAGAAATTCTCTAACATGAATATGGAAAAAGCAAAACCACAAAGGAAAGCAACCTCATTCAAAATCTTCAGAGTTTAGTACCTCTGGCTCTCTTGACAAGGAATAATTTTTTGAATCTGAGCACCAATACCTAATCATGTATCCTCTTTCAGCCTTTTGGGTTTTCTTTTCTGTTATTTGAAAGCAATGAGAGGCTTAAATATTCCCTTAAGCAATCTAGCTTCTTCTCCCTGTGCATCCAAAGTGTCTGCTACTGCAGTTTGACATGAAAATGCAGGAGGTAGGAAAATAAAATGCTAAATAACTTCAAGTTTCATGTGATACATGAGAATTTGTTTGTATTAATGCCAAGCAGAAAGCCTGTGGCCTAAACTGTACCCATGGGCCTACTAAAAGCTGTGGGTTTTATAGACCACAATTCCATAAACATTTTTCTAAGGGCAGCACAATAACAGTGCAAAGAACCAGTCTTGACAAATAGAAAGCAGTACAGATAGTCCTGTAGTGAGAAGGTACCTGAGGCTGGTGCTAATTAAAGACACCCCTTGACGGCTGTCTGTATTCAGGCGCTAAGAAATTGCATACTTTGCACTGTTGCTTAGTATGAGAGTCTGGTCTTTTCTAAGAGGGGCTGCTGAATTGCTTAGAAAATCAGTTGCTGCCCTAGAGAAGGGAATTGAGATAGTTTCTAGATGATCCAAAATATTTAACCTTCTGTGAACACTGTCTCTTTCAGGCCCTTCTACAACTCCCCTCTGTATTAGATCTCTCTCCCTCAGCTACACAGCCTCATACACAGCTTCTGACTCTGCTCACCCTTCTAAATGTGGCTCCCCCATCTCAAGTTCTTGTATTGCATGAGCACTAGGGTTTTTTTACTGTCTCCTTTCTTCTCTACTAGCAAAATACTGACCATCCCCATGTACTGGTAGAGCAAGCAGAAAGACAAGGGCCAGATCTCCTCCCTGCTGTGAAACTGAACTTGGAGGTGGATCAAAATCAGGGCTATCAGAGCCCTCAGAATTTAACAGTACTTGCAGGGTATCTCCACCACCCACTGGCAGAGACAGCTTTTGCTCCTGCAGGCTCAGTGCAATTACTTGGATGGTAAAATCAAATTTGACTCTTGCCCTTACAAGAGAGTCTATGCTGAGCACACATGATCAGATCAAGCCCTTTTCCTTAGGAAAACCTTTGGTAACATCCTACTACTGGCACAGCAGTGGCACTCATCACTGAGACAAAGTCCTCATGTGCCAAGGGAGAAAAACAATCTCTGATGGTCACCCTAACAGGCTGTAGAGCTTTGTGGTGGTGTAGCAATAGGACGGGGAAGCCCTACCTGAGGAGGTGTTTCCCCTCCCCGTCCCACTGCTGGAGAGGAAGATTTTGCCAGCCTACAAGCTGCTGATTTGTCACTGCAGACTCCCTGTGTTGGTTATACTTAAGGCTGGCTCCATCACTGTAACATCAATATGATGCTGCTGCAACTTGGCTTGCAAGAGAGAAATGTTTTAATTGTGAATATTTTTTCTTTTTTATTACAAAGTAGGCTTTGGACATAAAAATATCCTCACAAATGCTTTGGTGATGAGGTGCTAATGGTAGCTCAGAGATATTTACAAGTTTGGAAATGAAACAAATGACATACTTTAAACATTGAAAACGATTTTCAAGCTGTAAGCACAAGAATGAACTCACCACTCCTACTTCACTCTGAAAGGCTTAGATGGACTTTGGGACGAGCAATTCTGAAGCTAGAAATGGAACAGGAACCTTTATATTTATATATATTTATATATATGATACAATATATGTATACTGAAAACCTGTGATAGAAAAAATTGTCTTCATCATCATCATCATCTAGTTTACAGATACTGCAAAAATTGGACTCAGCCTTTTCTCAATGCACAGGTTTTGCAAAAGATTTCTGTACAATGTGTATAAAATGCTTTTAAAAAACCCATCATAGTCCCATTGTGCTTAGTCAGAACCAGCTGTATGCTCCAATGACTCAATGCCTTAATCATAGCTCTGAAAGGTGCTGCACATTGACTTGACACAGCAGAAATCCCAAGGAATAACGAAGGATTTTGGTCTGAGCACTACCACACCTAAGCCACGCCTCCACGGGAGCTGATCCAGCCGTGACCAGAGACTGATCCTGTGTGTCCTATGCAGGCAAAATCCTCACTGGAATCACAGCCCCTGGCATACGGGGCATGAAAAGTGTCTGTTAACCTGGAGCAATGATTTCAGCAAAAACTGACCGGTCTGGTTCTGCAGTACATGCTAAGGTCAGCCTGGTATCACTTTCCCACACTATCCTACTCCTAATCTCTTGTACATTTTGAATTCAGTTCAGCAAGATCAATCAAGAGGATTGCTTAAAAGGCTGCCTCACGAAGATTAAGGCAACTGCAATTTTGGCTCTTGTTTCCAGTTCGTGTTTGCTTCCCGCAGTCCTGTTTTTTGGTGGTGGATGTGACAATACCATGTGCCCCAAAAGAGGGGGTACTTGCTGCTGTCACTCCTTTTGCTTTGGTCCCAGCTACTGCCACCTCCACAAGGATCTGTACCCTGCAGCTGGGGAGGCCAGGTGGAATGCAAACACAAAATATGGGGCTATGTACAGACAGATCTGCTGGGTGCCTGCTCGCTCCCATTGTCCTGCCACAGGACCAGCAGCGTGGGACTCCAGGGATGGAGGCATTATGTTCCTGGGTTCAGCCTGCTCAACAGGAAACTCTTGACACTGGGGACCGGGTGCACGTCGTACTGGTGCCTGCGGCGCTCGATGAAGGAAGCCAAGCGGGAGGTATCCAGTGGGATCTTAGAATAGCTGCCATTGTGTGGTTGCAGCCAGGGATGCTGTAAACAAGTGGCTGCTGTTGGCCTTCTCCTGAAGTCTTCCTGGAGGATAACATTGATGAAATCCCTGGCAGCATGACTCACATCGGAGAAGTACTCGTGCGGGAAGCTGAAATCTACTCTGCACACATTGATACAAGTCTCCTCTTTGCTTTCATCCAGGAATGGAGAGACACCACTTAACATGACATAGGTGAGGACCCCAATGCTCCAGATATCTGTGCTCAGGGAGACAGGAAGGCCTTGGATAACTTCAGGAGCTGCAAACTCTGGATTTCCAAGGAGGTGGTGGACATGGTAATGACCTGTGATCTGAACTGCATCTTCCAAGTCAATGATCTTGACACGAGGTACTGGGATTCTTAAATCAATGAGCAGATTTTCTGGCTGTTGAAAAAAATAATAATATAAACCTAATTATACTATATTTTAGCAAATAAAATATGTAGGTTTCATGTAGGTTTAATAGCCAATCAAATCTTGCATTTAATCAGACGTGCAAGGTAGAGATCAGGAGAGTGAGTGATAAAGAATCAGCTCAGCCGTTGTTTGTTCTAAGCTCAGATCAATGCTGAAGTTGCAATGACATCCTCTTTTGCTCTAGGGCAACTAGGACGAATTTTGCACTTTGTCCCAAATATTTACAGTTTATTTTCCCAAACTAATCTCTACAGATTAAGAACACTGACAGATTTTTAAATTTTTATAACACTTGTATATCTCTGATTAGTTTATATAGATTCTACTTGTTCGCATCACAACTGGCCAAGTAAGTGCAAGTAACTTGTAGCTGTGTTCTTCATGAAATAAATGTTCAACTTTGCTCCCTCTGCCACATATCCTGGGAAGGATTCTCATGTGTGCCATTACTGTTGCTGCCAGTTGATATGGATGGAGCTGACAGTGTTCCCTCTTACACACCAGGACACAATCATGCTTTCCAGGCAATTATATTTCATCCCAGTTGATTTTCTCTCTGTTTTACCAACTCTTGCAGTATTTTAGGTCTCTCTCTCTCTCAGTGGGAGGTGCTGAGAATTGCCTATACACTTTACTCTGGGGACTTATAATGGATTTTCCTTCCTTTGTTGTCTCTGAGATGATTTCTGAATTTACTTCTTGCACCCTCTCTAAATCCTTTTTTTCTCTCCCTCATCCTCATGCATATTTTACTGCCACCTCATGGCTATATATATATATATATATACATAAAACNCTACAGATTAAGAGCACTGACAGATTTTTAAATTTTTATAACACTTGTATATCTCTGATTAGTTTATATAGATTCTACTTGTTCGCATCACAACTGGCCAAGTAAGTGCAAGTAACTTGTAGCTGTGTTCTTCATGAAATAAATGTTCAACTTTGCTCCCTCTGCCACATATCCTGGGAAGGATTCTCATGTGTGCCATTACTGTTGCTGCCAGTTGATATGGATGGAGCTGACAGTGTTCCCTCTTACACACCAGGACACAATCATGCTTTCCAGGCAATTATATTTCATCCCAGTTGATTTTCTCTCTGTTTTACCAACTCTTGCAGTATTTTAGGTCTCTCTCTCTCTCAGTGGGAGGTGCTGAGAATTGCCTATACACTTTACTCTGGGGACTTATAATGGATTTTCCTTCCTTTGTTGTCTCTGAGATGATTTCTGAATTTACTTCTTGCACCCTCTCTAAATCCTTTTTTTCTCTCCCTCATCCTCATGCATATTTTACTGCCACCTCATGGCTATATATATATATATATATATACATAAAACAAAGTTCACTACACTGCTGTTTCAGTCTCTTCACTTGCTCTTCTGTTCTGCAGTCTGCATCAACAAAATCAACATGTCCTTGAGCAGGATCCTGGGACAGCACAGTCCATGGCTAGGTCTGCTGTCACTGCCAGTGCATCTCCTGCTTCCCACTTAGCAACAGAAGGTGCTTTATTTAGCATCCCTCATTCAGGAGAACTGTAAAGAGGTCACAGAAAATTAGCTTCCTACTTTGTTTCTGGGAAGCATCTTATGATCAAACAGAGCATTCAGTGCAGCTTCTTACCTCCAAGTGATACCTACTTTTTGTTAGGTCCTATAAATATAGTAGAATTTAATCTTATAATCTTATAGAAAGAAAACAGGATGATTTAGCCTTTTGTGTCTAATTCTCATATAAGGTATTGTACAAGTAGATTTTTTTTTTGTAGCAGTAGTAGGCAGCAAAAGAATGAAAGTATAACTTCATCTGACATGCCTGGGGGTTAAAGAGATGAAAAAAGATCTCCTTGAAGCTGGACTGTCCACTATACAAGAAAGTAAAATTAATCTCTCATTCTTCATTTTTAATTGGCATTTAAGTCTGCAAAAAGTTATAGGTTATCTGATATCCGTGGCAACCAGAATCAATGCTGCAGATCACAAAACTTAAAAGACTTGATAATAATTTCAATTGCTAATTCTCTGTCATCCAAGGTAACTGGGATGTTGGGAGGACAGCAGTACAATGCTGAATCCAGGACAGTACAGTGCCTCCTGCCATGTGCACTAACAAAAGTAGGTACGAACTGTACTAACCTGAGTGTGATGTTAGAAAATGTCTGAATTTCTTCTCCACAGTGCACAGAACCTACATTTTTTCTTCATTCTTCCTCTGAACCTCTCCCTGGGTGTATTCCCCACCCAGTTCCCCTCTCAGGCTCTGCAGGAAATGCAGTGCGCTGCTTTCCTTTGCCCCTGTCAGCCCTTCCCATCTCCTGCTACCAGGCATGCTCCCATCCCCTTGCTTTGGGCTCCCCAGGGCACAGCTGTGGGTATGAGGGAGACAAGCTCCTTCTGGCCTGTCCTGAGCTGCCTGGGCACAAGCCAGCTCTGCTCAGGAAGCTTGGTGGCTAAGCTGGTACAGGTGTGAGCCCAAACCGTACGTGTTTTAATTCCCTTTCAGTTTCAGCGACATCTCACTCTTGCCTCAGACGTCCCCCTTCTCCTTCCTTAAATCCAGAAAGCTCTTGAGAACAAACCAGTGAATCAAGGAAATAGGTGCATCTCTTTGTTTGAAGGCAAAGACCTGGTGCTGCAGGTCAGTAAGTCCTTTCTCTGATCAACAGCTTTGAAAGACAGTGCTTGTCCATTTAGTGATCATCTCCTTGGGGTACAGACTGCACCTCCTCCCTGTCTGTGCAGCTGGGAACTCTCTGTTCCAGGGCATGGAAGAATAGCATCATTCTCTTTTGTTCTTACCTTTATGTCTAAGTGAGCCACTCTGCAATTGTGAAGATACTGCAAGGCTTCCATTGTGTCTCTTATATAAAACGCCACTTTTTCCTCCATAAGTTCATCATGGTTCATCAGATAATCCAAGAGACGACCGTCATCCATCCTACAACAAATCAAACCCTGCACATGAAAGATCACATAGTATCTCTAGGAACAGTTAATATTTGAAGATAAAATTGCAGTGAAAACTTCATGACCTAAAAATGGAGGAAACTAAAATGCAGGATCTGATGAGTATTTAATGATAACTCAAGATACCGCAGGCCACGGAAGTTGTAGAATGATTAATCCTCAATTGTTATCTCTGGTCCTTGACAAATTTAGCAACAGCCTTCAAGTAAACTCATTTGCTTAACGATGGATTCAAAAGACAGAGGCAATCCCTTTGAAAACAGAGCTTCTTAATTATTTGTATTCATCTATTTATTTATAGAGCTGGTTGCATAATGCAGAAAAAAAAATCACTGACATTTTCAGCTGGTAATATGTTCTGTGGGAAAACTAACCCAATAAAAGTTTTCCACCTACTTTTATTTATCTGTATAAACAAACAATCAAATAGCCCAAATATACTTTGTTGGATGTACTGTAACAAAGAAGCATTTTTGATTTTCGTTGTTATTTCTCCTTAGAGGGGCAAGCGTGTTTGCTAGACAGGTCTTTTCACCAAGAAATATTAGAATGATATAGGCTTTACTCTGGCTGAAACACGTTTATATATGAATATATATATATATATATATAAATTTTAGAAAGTGGACAATCTGCGCAAGTAAATCTAATATTATTCAGTGGGACAAACTAACTGTGGATACAATTATCCAAACTTTGCCAGAGTAGAATGAAGTTTTATTTGTCCCTCTGAATCTTATTTAATGCAAGGAAAAGGAAACTCTGCAAAAAATGGCAATTTCATTTGAGATTACAATAAATAAATAGCAGATGACAAAACCTTTGCGCTGCTGAGCTCGGAGTGAATTTTATCCTTGGCTTTAACAGGGCTGTGATTTCTACCCAGACACTTGATTTCAAGCTCTTTGTACTTACAGTTCCAAAACTAAAATGTAAGAAGTAGGAGACTCATAGGTATCATGGATAGTGATGTACTGAGGATGCTGTAAGTGCTGTAACAAAGCTGCTTCATGTGCTGCCTGCTCTTTCTTTTTCATTTTTTTGCTGATGAATTTTACAGCAACATCTTTCCGGGTGGCTTTGTGAACACATTTCTTTACTATGGAGAATCGACCCCTGAAATTATAAAGAAAATAGAATAATGAAGTGGCCTCATGAATAAATCACAGAGTGATTTTCGAAGTGTTATTTGATTCATCATATTAATATTTCACAGAAATCAGATCTAACAAGTTGTTCATAACCTTTTCCAACAAAAGCTCTCTGTCTCCCACCCTGGGTTTAGAGATTCTTTGGGGATTAGCAAACACTGACAGCAAATGATGTCACTTTGCTTTGTGCATCCATGCTGATGTCCTCTAACAACCTCCCCTGGGTTCAATTTGCTGCCACTTTTACAGGTTCTATCTCTAATTTTTAGCTATGTGTCTTCCTTCTCCAGCTGCTTTACTGAAGAGATCAAACTTTCTCAGACAACTAAAAGAAAAGCCTTGTTAAGTAATCACTAACCTACCATTTTGTCTCACTTTTTCAGACACACAGTAAGAATTTAAGAAAAAAGCTGCCAGGAAAACATTCAGGAAACTCATACAGTGCCTAGTACTGTTTCTGAAAGGAAAATTACTCNGTAATCACTAACCTACCATTTTGTCTCACTTTTTCAGACACACAGTAAGAATTTAAGAAAAAAGCTGCCAGGAAAACATTCAGGAAACTCATACAGTGCCTAGTACCGTTTCTGAAAGGAAAATTACTCACTGAAACTGTGTGCTGAACTTGAGCTCTTGCTCAAGTTTTCTACAGAACCAGAGAGATTTCTGTCCTTTCAGCCTCAGAATTACTTGTCTCTAACATATGAGCTGAAAAGCTTACTGCATTAACCTGAATTGTTTGCTTGCTCCTTATCTATTGTCTGTGCGGAGCACCAAGGGCTGACAGCACCTGCAGCTCCTATTTGGGCCTCTGTTCAACTGATCCTCCCAATCAGCAAAACACTTCAGCATGTGATTTGAGTCAGTCACATGTCCGAGTGTTTTGGCAAACAGTCTTTGAGGTTAATCTTTTCCAGAACTAGTAAATTGTCATGACTGCAAAAGATGATATCAAATAAAGAGATGACAGAGGAGAAGCCAGCTGCCAGAGATTTGGTTGCCTAATTGTTCATTAGCCTTACAAGTTGCAATCCTCAAATCAGAACTGATCTTGAAAACCTACTAAAGATTTAGTCAGTATGTTAATCAGTATCTAATGTGCAGTTTTCAAACTAACTACAAAAGAAACCTTAACTCTCCAAGAAAAAAGCTCCAGGCCATTGTTTGAGTGCTTTATTGCAGTGATAAGCAGGGTTAATATTACCTCCCAATCTCATGCAGCTCTGCATAGGCAAGGTCAAAATTTTCCTTCCATGAAATAGTGGCACCATCGGCAGCAGAGTCTTTGAGAGAACAAAGAACATTCAAGAAAGTATAAAGTTAAAGACAGTTTCCTGAGAAATACAGACAACGTATTTTAAAATTATGTGAAACTACATTACTTAAAGCAGGAAACATTATCACTAGGGAGTCCATTTTCATGCTACTCAGGCACAGCTCCAGTGTGGTTGACCACTAAATGCCAGAGCTCCCTAGAGGAGGGTATGGATAAGGCAGACTCAAATCTGTCCTTGCAATTTTGGGCTGAGAACGGCCACACGGACAGTCTAAGGGCATGTCTGTGTTTAACTGGGAGGCAGAGCTATGCTGTGTGAGCTCTGGCTCCATCCAGCACAAGTTGTCCAAGCCAGTCACAGACCTAGTTACACACTCTACAGATGGTATAGGTAGACTCCTGTGAGCACCAGCCCCTACTTGCCACCTTGCCATGGCCACTCACCATACTCCGGGAGCCTCACAAATTCAGATGGTTCACTGGGCAAGCTGATCCCCCAGGGGTTGCTGGCACTCACTCGAAACTGATACTGGCAGCCTGGGGCCAAGTCCTCAATGACAAGGTATGTGTCCAAAGTTGAGGCTACTGACTGCTGCCAGACCTGTGAGCCTGCATTTAATAGAGGGAGAGAAGGAAAGCTGAAGGAAATGGACTCCCTATGTGAATACAGGGCAAAGGCTTTCTCTGTCCAACACATGTAGTACCCTGGGAGGCTAAAATCTACAGGGTTTTAAAAGGCAATGTTACAGCAGACTGTTAAATGAGAAATGGATCACGGGAAGCTATTTTGTCTTGCAGCCACCTTCCCATCTGGCTAAGTGATTGAAGAAGGAAATGCCCCTCAGTTGACCGATAGTGATGGAAAAAGCACAGCCGAGGGACAAGCTGATCTCTCCAGCACTCTAGCTGGGGCTGTGTGCTACAAGTGATGTCTCAGGGCAGTGTGATAAGACAGAAGTGAAGGGCTGATTTGATGACAGCTCTGCTATAAGAGAAACAGTAGCAGAAATACTGCAACCCCCCCACCTCTCCCCCCAAAAGCCATGGACAAGGGAGACCCACATGAAGCTGAAACAGTGTTAGTGCAATGCAAATGCTTTTGCAGATGAAGATGTGGTGGCTACAATGAAAGCTGCAGAAGGGGAACCAGTTTTGAGGCTTAGTGCAGGCATCTTGCAGATCAACAGAATTGCAGCAAAGAAATGTGTGACTGTCATGTATTTTTGCTTCTATCAGAAACAAAGCCAATCATTGCCTGATCCATGGCATCCAAAGAAGCAATACTTTACTCATCTCTACAGGGGGACAGAATAGAAAAGGACCCCTGGGACACAGAGCCCTGTCACAGACTGATTTCTTTTAAGAATACATACAATTTTACCTTATTTTAGTAAGTTCAGGGCCTTTTACATTTATGTTATTTGTACACTCTGCCCTTTACAGGGAAGAGTCAGTTTTACCTTTGGAGTGGGAGGAATACTGAAAACTTAAAACACTGCTTCTTTTTTGCTGTTTGTTTTGGGGCTGTTGTTAATAGAGGGGCTTTTATTCTTTCACGAAGATGCCAGTCACATTGACAGCACAGTGAGGGTCAAGGCAGAGAGAAGACATTAATATGATGGAGTGATTAGGTTTACACATTTCCTTCATTTTTTGAAGGATGAAGGGGAAAAGAGGCCATATACCTAAGGCAAGGTTTACTGCCCAGGGATGCTCACACCTTTACAGGAATAATGCAAAAAGGGATGTGAATAATTTCAAATGCCCTTTTCAAGAGCCTGTGCATATTTGGATAAAACAGTGCATTTAATTCTTCAGGGGAAAAGGATGGTTGGATTTCAGAACAAATGGATTTCAGAGCTGAGCTTGAAAAGTATGCAGGGATCTGCAACTCTCAGATCAAAAAAATAATAAGGCTGCTTTGGTTTTGCATTCCTGGGAAGCATCCACCAGAAAGGATGGATACCATACTGGTAGAATGCAAATGATGAAAGGATTCCTTAGTGATAGGTATGTTTTAGATTAGCATACGTTACTTGTCATAAGTGACTGGAGGAAACAGAAAAGTCTGTAATATATGAGACGCTAGACTGGACTATAGAAGGGCTTCTTTTGGCCTAAGACTTTGAGATCTGTAAGGTACAACTACTGGCACATCAGTGGTGGTAAGAATGCTTTTGTGATCTTTTGTGTCATAAAGGAGACTTTGTTCTCATTCTCTCAACCAGCAAGCATAACTCAAAACACTTACCTTCTTCTCTATACTCCACAGTGTAGCCTGAAATGGTGCAATTGCCTGTACTGGATGGGGGTAGCCAGCGTAGAATCACAGAGGTGCAGCTTCTCTCCTGAGCAATGGGGCGGTTTGGGGCAGCTGGGACACCTTGGGAAGAGAAAACAAGCACCAAGTCCAGCATCACATCAACAAGTACTAGTGCTCTGTTCTGAAGATCAGGTGCATCAGGTACATCAGATTACTATGGGGCAGCTGTGCCTTTTACAGGGAGCACTGTGGTTTACCCTGGATTATCAGCATAACCAAAGGAAAAGCCATGTCTTATTCACCCACCAGCAAGGGGCTTCCATATAAGCAGTCAGGAGAGAAGCCCATGGCATCAACATGGTTTCACAGTGCTACAGCACAGGGGGAATTTCTTATTACTCAGAGCTGGTGGTCAGCTCACTGCAAGGCCCCAGAAAGCTCCCTGTGAGACCAGCTGTGAGAACCACTCCCTGGGTGTAGAGGGTCTGCCTGAGCTCAGCTGCTGTAAAGGCAGAGCCTTTTTAACTGCCACCTTCTACAGATGATTTTGCTCCAGCTTAAGACCTGATGCAAAGGCCATGTAACTGAAGAAAAAAAATATTCCTATGGGCTTCACTGAACAGCAAATGAGGTTCTGAAGGCTGGGAGTCAGTTACCATTGAAGTGTCCAAAAATAACACAAGCAAGGCATTCCGAGTTCTCCTCTGTGTGGTACCTTTTGTGCTTGGCAGCAGATTGACAAATGACCAGTGCTTTCCTTAGGGTTCCTTTCAGCACAGGAGTAGTTAGTGCAGCCACTAAGTTGCTTGTATAAATTGGGGAAATTATATCTCTAGGGCGGTTTGTGAGACCAAACAAATTGATTTCTAAATGCATGTGACACTTCTGCATCTGTAAGTCTCCAGTTAGACATTCATCTCTGGACCATCCCCTTCAACACAACAGGCGCCTCTCATCTCTCATGCTAACAGATCCCTTCTGAGAGCTGGAGTAATGAGCATCATTATTTCATATTCATTACAATTAGATGGGTCAGTAATTACAGTGCTGAGAATTCAGGCTCAGAGAACATGTCTCCAAGTTGAATCCTTGCAAACAGCTCACCCAGGCCAAATCCTTACTCTTGCCTCCTCTGTCCCCTAAAGAGAAGGGGAGGTGGAAAATGGGTGTCATTGGATGCAAGGTCCACCCACTCCAGGTGGATTCTAAAGCCCAGAGCTTCCTGCAGCCAGTTGGGGCATCATCCCCTCAGGGACTCAGCAGCCGAAGTGAGCTCAGCTTCCTCTGGCCGACCTCACTGAGTCCCTGGGAAGCAGTGCTGTGAGCAGGATGCAGGAGTTGAACCAGTGCCAATGCATTTTCATTTCCCAGACTTGATATTTATGATCAGACGACTTAACCAAGCACAAAGAGTATGCAAAGCCTTCAGCCATCAGTGGGAGTTGTAGCTGAGTAATGGCTGTATGATTTTAACATCTCAATTCACCCGGCACAGCTCAACATCTGGCTGTCTCTGCACCACTGACTGTTCCTGTGTGCTCCTGGCCCCCACCAAGGGATTCTATACAGGAAAAATCCTGCATGTTAAGGTCAGATGCACTACCTTGGACTTTGATGGTTGCAGAGGTTGATGCGGTTCCGTGTTCATTGGTTGCCACGCAGGTGTAAATGCCACTGTCCTGAGGCATCAGGTTGCAGATCTTCAAGGTGAGCTCTCCAGAGTCACTGTGGATACAGGAAGCCCCATTTAGAAAGTGCTGCTTCACTTGCTAACGGTTTTTATACAATGCCTGTCCTGCCTCATTACAAACACATGTGCACACAAATCCTGTTAACTCATTTGAAGGAACATCCCTTCAGGAATCTGGTACCCAAGTACAACCTCTCCATATGTCAGGATTAAGTTGTTAATGAAACCTTTGTGGAAACCTTCGGTCCAAATTGCCTGCCAGGCAAATCTACTTGTCTGTTGTGGCCTCGAAGGAGATGGTGAAGGATCACTCAAGCAGTGAAGCCCAGGAGTCGAATATTTCCTGTGCCTGTCCAGAGCTGGATGTTTAGACTCCATGTATCTGGAAAGATTTCCCCAGGCACATCTTTCCTATCTCAGGAGATGCTGAGCTGCTGTACCTCTGCAGTGAACTCCAACACACACCAGACAAACCAGGCTCCCCACAGATGCAGAAAATGGTCACACAGCACAGCATGTCTGACATTTCCAGGGAGCTTCAGACCCCTGAAACGTGTGTCATTGATCTAATCTGCCAGGTCCCCAGTTGGAATGCTGGTCATCTCATAACAGCTGAGGATAAAGAGCACAGCATTGAGTTCATGAGAGACACTCAGTCTTTGGGCCAATCTGAGAAAATAAACAGCTCTGCAGAGTCTAGAGACTTTATAGCAGGTCTGTTCATAGTCACTTCATTTTGCACATTTCAATCTTCAATATGCAGTTTAAGGGAGTTGGCCTGAATTAAAGGATTTGGCTTGTGTAACTGCTTTAGCTGTACTGGAGACCCAGCTTAGAGTCAACAATAAGTTCCCTTAATGGCAAAAGTAGGCTATTTCTTGAATGCTTAATCTATTTGAAACTGCAGAAGGGATAACTGTCTGGATGCTGCAGCTTTTGCTGATCTGGCTGTGCTGGTTTAAAACAGGACAGAAATATCCCATTTCCCTGCAATCCAGACACTCGTGCCAGCAAGATTTTTAAGAGTCACTGGTCAGCCGGGCCTTTCCTTGGCAGGCTGTGTCTTTACTGGAAAATGTATACAAGTAACAAGACAATACAAGTGCTGATAGTGCACAGGGAGCCACGCAGGCAAAGGACTGTGATGAAAACCAGAACTCTGTATGGAAAAATTTCCCTATTCCAACCCCAGCCACAGCCTGAAGATAAGGCACTGGTGATCTACTGAGTAATGGCTAAAGACAATTTTGGATGCTCTGGAGCGGCCTCACAAACCAAGGTCTCTGAAGGAAGCTCCTGGTCAGATGTAATTTTATTTTTTTTATTGAACATGCAAAATCCCTTCTCTCTTAGTGTTCATTTTTCACTTTCAGTGACTTTGTACTTCCTGGATTTATTTCAGCCTGAGCCAGGAGTGCTGAAAAGTTTGAATGAAAGATTGCCTCCTGGAGATTTCTACTGCAGTTTGGCCCAAATTGCTTATATAAGCTGCAGATGAGCATCCAGCAGCAAGCTGACCTGAATTCAACTCCAGATCTTTCTGAATCTTCCTAGTGCTTGTTTTAAAAATGGTTTTCCTCCCCCTGGTTAAGCTGGGAAGATCATTTCTGTCCTAGGACAGCCAGATGTAGCCTTTCCAGGAGCACATGTGTACTTTTTTAGGAATTGCTGAGGAAAGACTCAGGAAAACTGTGGGAGTTACCATCTCTGCCTGTAAAATGAGAAAATGCCAATGATAGGGATACTACAAACTGATGAGAGCTTCCTCTGTTTGACTCCCAAAGGTAAGTATGGCATCAAACTCAAGCAGAGAAGCCCCAGCAATGCAGAGGCAATATTAGCCAAACTAATAGTTTTAAACATTCTGTCTTGCAGCTGGCTCAGGAAGCCACAGGAGCAAGCTCACATGTGCCAGCAGCACACTTTGTGGATATACCATATGACAGCCCAGGAAACAACAGAGCTACACAAACCCCAAAGTCTGACCCTTTCTAGCCAATGTGTGGTGCACTCATGTGCCAATATGCCACATCAGATTTCATTAATGGCATTTCTAATGAATCTTGTAGCTGGGCTGGTGCCATATTTGAGGGTAACGTGACCATTATAACCAGCTGTGTTGGGATCCACAGGCAGGACCTTACCAGGATGACACCGTGTAAGTGGCTGTGCTGTTGTCATTGTCAAGAATGTTTTGATCTGGTCCTTTCCAGGTTATGGTTGGTTTGGGTCGTCCACAGACTTTGCACTGCAGCATCACTGTGTCACCAAGCAGGCAGGTGATGTCCACTAAGGGCACAAGAAACTCTGGAGCCACTGGGGAAAAAAACCAAAAAAACATGGACACACATACACACACACAACACTTTTTAATCTACAGGTAAGGATGTCTAGAGAATACATTATAGGATCCACTATGGGATCTGGGTCCCAAACAGGTGGGGGTCCTGGGATTGTGTTACCAAGACTCCCCCTCACTAAAAGCCAGCTGTGAACAGCTCAGAGGAGGAGATAGTGGGAACTGATCATCCCCCAGCCCTTTGCTCTGTGGATGGAACTCTGTGAGGGCAGGTTTTGGGAGTTCAGCCTCGCTTGGGGCGCTGGGCTGTCTAAGCTGAGCAGCCAGCAGGGAGCCCACTTTTCCTGGGGACTGAGCAGCCAAGAGCTGCCTTTGCTGCAAATGCTCGTGGGTGCAGAGCATGCTGTGGCACCAGAGTAAATGACAGCTGCTGCACACTTGTCTTTAACTCACCTTCTTGAATGAAATTGGGGTTGATTATCTGCAAAATACAAAGAGATAAAAGCATTTATTTTCTGGACAGTGACAGAGACTTCTGAGTTCATCCCTGGTTCCAGTCCCATGTCACACAGCACCTGCAGTCACCATGCACCTGAGGCATGTCACCAGTACTCTGGCCACTAACTAGGTTTGGGAAACATATTTTAACTGCTCAGTTTCAGGGAAAAAAGGTAAAGCACTAAACCAGAAATACTTCATTTTGCCCACTGGTGAGGATCAGTCCTGCAACAACTCTTTGTTTATCATGATGAGCAAAATTCACTCATTTGACTGCTGGAAACTTTCCAATTTGAAACTATATTTGGATAACTAGGAGTTATTTATCTGACTAGTTAATGGATCAAGTTAGCAGAGACTTGAAAAGCTACTGTCTCTCTGTGGTCTCTATGTGCCAGTGTGATCCTGGAAGAAAAGTTGGGAAAAGCAAAAACAATGCCACTAAATTCTTACATGCAGAATCAACCCTAACTCATTGTGGTGTACAATAGTATAGAGATTTTAGTCCCATTAACAGTTTTAATATGAGATCTTGATATTTAAATTCAAGCTAATAATTTCATATCAAGCACCAAAAACCCCCCAGTGTGGTTTATCTTGCCTTAAATATCTTTATTACTATTTATTTCAGAGCTATTTTGGAAGATGCCAATGAAGCAGTGACCTAATTCATGGCTTGCCAAAGCTGATGGAAGGTTTTTGCAGAGGCTCAGAAACCAGGTCACAAAACAGAAGCAATAACCCTTCAGAATAAGGTAGAGGTATCTTCAAGATTTATATTTACATTTTGGCTTTATAAATAGTTTTCCAAGATGAATGGCTCAGAGTACCAGTCAAGGAGGCACTTGAGCATATTCAGGTTCATTTTGGTTTTGTAGCTGTTCTTTATATCCCCAGGCAAAGCTCTGGTACTGGCACTGAGACCTCAGGGTCTGCTTTACCCTATTGCCATCACCAAGCCCAAATGAACCATACATAACATGGGCTTGTCCCTCATAAATGTTCATTTTTTCCCCCCATAGAAACATACCTGACATCAACAAATTCCTTTCCATCTGAGACTGAGAGTATTCTTTATCCTACCAATACACAGAACTTGGTCCTTTGGGATATATCTACAGAGAACACAATGCTCATGGAACTGGTTGAAATAACCAGTTAATGCCAGTGCTTTACACTCTGCACTCCAGAAATGAGTGGGGCCTGTTGCTTGTTGGCAAAGCAGATCTCAGTCCCTACCATATAGCCAGTCAGTCCTAAAGGCTTGCACCTGGTGGGCAGAAGTGTGATGGTTTGGACTCCCACATGTTTGGAAGAGTGTTGAGACTTCAAATGCATCATTCTCAGCATCCTGGAAGGACCAACCTCTGCCTATGTCCCTGGAGAAGACTCTTTGAGCACTATTACTATAATTAGGGCTTACTTTTTTAAGGCCATGGTGGGGGCATCTCTGCAGTGGAGAGATCATGCCACCCCTGCAATAGGATGGCACAGTTTGGCTCAGCTGGCAAGAGCCTGGGCAGGTGAGAGCCAGCAGGAGGTGAGACCTGACCCGTGTCAGGTCTTCCTCCTGGCTACACCTCCTGGCTCTGTTTTCCCTGGCTGGGAAGCACAAAGTCCCATCTGAAGGGTGCAGCTGGGCACTGACAATGGGACATGGACCAGCTAGTCCTCTGAAAGGGTGAGGCACCCAGAGGCATTGACTGCTGCTCCACTGATTCCAGGACCCACATATGGACCTCTGGATCCTGCAGACAGGAAGAAACGGGGGCAGAACAGGGTGCTGGATGAAGAAATCCTCTCTCTTGTCTGTGCATTTGAAAAAAAAGAGAGGTGGATCTTCATGATTAAGTTGTATCACTCACACAACACAGCAAAGAAACAAAAAGCTGTTCTGTGGATAACCATTGCTTACCACTTTCACTCACAGAGACCATCTACTTTTCAGCTGAGTAACCCCAGGCATCAGCTCATTTGCACATACATCTTCATTTTTGTAGCATTTTGCTTAAATGAAATAGACATCCATCCTCCAAAGCTCTCCCCTTCCTTCCCTGCAGCATGCACTAAATTCCCTTATTATTCACTGATCTCCATCCCTGAAGGATTAGAGATCGGGAGGAAGAAACACTCAAACACTCATAATAATTCGGTAACTCTAAAGGATTCATTAGAAAATGCAACTACAAAGATGACTGTAATAGATATACCTATAAATAAATAATTCTACATTTCTAGTGACTTCCAAGGTACAATAATTTATAATAATTGCCTTACCAATGTCTTTTTTCCATTGACTCCCCATGGGAATAGAAGAAAGAAAATTATCACTGCTGGATAATACTGGAAGAGTCTGTCGGTAAAATTTACATTTCCTTTCCCAAAACTTCATCTGTTAATTAATCAAATGTTACCTAACATCACCCCCACAGTGATGTCACAGCTTTTCCCTGATGTAAGCTTAGACAAAAATAAAAGTCTCTGCACAAGAATGTTTAAGTGCTACCAAAGAACATGACTTAATTAGGGAATGGGATTTGGTCTGCTTTGAGGGATGGGGTCAAATGATAGGGCAAGCAGGGCAGAAATGGAAAAGCAAAGGTTCACAGCCAGATCTGCAGCCAGAAGGCAGCTCTGCTGGTTCACACATTTGCTCCCAGACCCTGGGGTTTTGCTGCCTCTCTCTGCAGGCCAGACGTGTTTCCAGGATATAGGTGGGATGGCAGGAGATGGCAGCCTCCACAGAGCCCTTCTGAATTAAGTGCAAGACCTTTGGAGACAATTCCTTCATTTGCCAAATAGGACTTTAATCTCTGTGGGTGGAGAGTGGGGCTTCAGTGTGGCCTCACCACCCTCAGAGGATGGGAGCTTACTTACTGCTTCTCCTGTTGGTGCCAGGGCTGGTCTCCCTTGTGGATGTACTTGTCAAGCACCTCTATAAAATGATGTTGTGTACAAAAATTTGGAAGTGATCTCAAAATCCAAGTAACTCTTTCCAATTCTCCTCCTCTTCCTCAGGACTTTTGCAGAGAAATGAAAGCCAGCTTGGGTTGCTGTGAAGAGCAGAAATCCCTGCAGGCCAGGGCCCATGTGGGTTGCTGTTGAGCAGGATGAAGTGCTGTGCACTGACATGGGAATGATGGGCAGGGGGTGCAGTTCTTCCACAGCCACCGAGCCTCAGGGGCTGTCATGTTGCACCTGCAGCACATGATGCTGCCAGGGATGTTTGCATGGGCAACACACAAGTGACTTCTCCCTCAGAAAAAAGGAGGTGAATGACTGCCCTTGCCAGCATGTTTCCACGCTTTTTAAAGCCCCTACCCACCCTAGGGAGATCCCACATAAGGTGAAAGGCAGTGGTGATGTTTATGGGGGTGGTGCAGGTGTCCTGGCTTCTGTGCATCATTCCCTCAGGGAATGCCCTGTACTGCTTTGAGATGATCAGGTACGAAAAAACCCTGCTGGATATGTGGCTTTTGGGGATTTTTACTTTTCTTCGCTCTGAAAAGCAGTATGAGGCTCAGTTCTGAGAGGCCACTTAGTCTGTAGCAGTTTGAATGAGGATCTCACAGCCCAGGCTTCAGCCAAGCACCCCGACCACAGTGGCCACAAGCAGGGGAAAGTGGCCCAGAGTCTCATGCTGACAAGAGCTCCCTGAAGAAATCCCAGCAGATACCACTGCACCACCGTGGCTGCCAGTCTGGCCTGTGAGTGAACAAACTCATGGGAATGGAACTACCCAACATGAAAACTTCTCACACCCTCTTCTGTCAGTACACTATGCAAACACAAACCCTAAGGGTTGGCAATGCAGGTAGGAAACACAGGAACATAATTTTAGTTGAAATGAGTTTTTATTTTTCATCGGATGAAATACCTGTAGCTTCTTCCAGGGTAGATGAGAACTTTTAAGGTTTCCTCTATGGCCAGGAGAGTTTCTGTTTCCCATACAACAGCAGCTGAAAATGGAAACCCTATGCAGGGTGACAAAGGCAGAACATGAAACGGCCTCTGGTCAAGTGATGTGGGGCTGATACTGACCAGGCAAAGACCAGCTGGAGGGAGGGAGGTTAGATGAAGAAATGGGAAGACAGCTCAGGGTTATTCAATAAAAAGCTAGAAATAGACCTTGCTTCTCCCTCCTCCAGCCTGTGCAGTTTCAGGGCTCAAACCATGAGGCACGTACTTGAATTCCTTTGAGGACCTGCAGGGATCTAAGTGACTTAGATCTAGGTAAATTAAATGTAACTTAACAGTGAAGCTTTAGAAAAGCAACATTCATCCAACAACTCAGTATTTTGCAGTACTGGGCCACTTTTTTCTTTGTTAAGCTTATATTATGAAGACAGAAAGGCATCTTCAACAGTAACTGCAAAATCCACTTGCAAAGCAGCTCCAACTGCCCTAATTCTTATCTTTCATTTGTGCACACATGCTTCATCTGGTGGCAGAAGCTATCTTGCCATGCCGAAACATTCTTGAAGCACAGCTTCAAGATTCTTGCCTTGGCCAGGGTTTGCTTCTCACTTGTAGGGGGTGTTGTTGCCATTCCCACTTCCCTGGAGAAGGCTTATGCCCAACCCAGATACACCAATGCAAAGAAGGACCCAGTGGATACCTGGACCCAGATTTTTCTGATGCTATGTTTCAATCCCATTTCAAAGGCATGTATCAAAATGAGGAGTGAGAATATTTCTTTCCCTCTCAAAGCATAAAGCCAGGCTGCAAATCAAGCTCTCTGTAACAAGACCTATGCTTTATCTAAACAGTAGAGGGCATGTTTACTCTGAGACAAGCAGCTCAGCATTTTGTAAACACTTCTTAGCACCTCATGGTCACTGAGTTAAAGTACTGACACATTTGCACATGCTGGTACCAGAGTCACCAGTATGCTCCTGTTCCCTTACTGAAAAAAAAATAAATTAACGATTCTCAGAAAAAATGAAATTAATTACAGAGAAATTAAGCCAACTCTAATTTGTAGGAAAAGACTTATCACTCATCTCTGACTAGGTCAACTTTTACTTTGAGACTTTGTGGTGACAAGCTCACAGTGTCATCAGCCTCCCCAGTCCTGAAAAAGAAACAAATTAACAAAAGAAGTTTCCGGACAAAATTAGCAAAGACGGATTCCACCAATGCTACCAAATTGAAAATATAATTTAAAATGGCATCTGATTAAATGTCCCATGGCATTGGCCTTTGGCAGGAATGGGGGATGCCTATTGGCACACAGCATAGATGGGCTTGGCTGCCTTTGAAACTGGTGGAGAAGCCATAAGGGATACTGACTGCTGTACAGCATCCATGTAAAGCAAAACCCCTCTCACTCTCACCCTCATCACCTTCTTGCTGCATGGCCCTAATAGCTGGCTGCTTCCGTTACTGAGACTTGGGATGTCTCTGTACTTCAGGCACCAGGTTGTAACACTCCACCTTCCTGCAGGTGAAGTGTCACTTCCCAGCCTTACAAAAAGCTAAACCACCATGTCTATGCTGTCAGCTAAGGCTGTGTCACACCTGGTGAGCCACCTTCCTGGTCTGTCTCAACAATCCCTGGACACTCAGGGCAGCAGGACAGTGGTGTTGCCCATGGAGGCTGCCCTGGGGAAACATAAGAAATTCTCAGGATTGTAATCATTCACATTGAAGTAATAGGCCAGGAAAGGCTTTCTTAACAGCATTGTGCAAGATTTTGCCAAGAGAGTATGTTAGACCTGCTTTGGAGATGGACAGCCTCTGGCAGAAGCTGAAAACCTTTGCCTAAAGCACTCGGGAATTCATGGCCTGAGCTGAGTGTTGACTTGGAGCCAATGCTGTATCCACCAAACCGTTACTTACTCAACCGCTTGGACTATGGGGGTGCTAACACAATATTCTTCCCTACAGGATGTTTCCTAGTGCTTATCTTGTTCTAAGTGTCTCTGAGTAGTTCTAAAATGCTAAAATGTCATAACTGAAAAAAACAGATTAAGAAGCCCAACGTTCACACCTTGGCAACAGCCCAGCTCACTAATCTAATGATGGCACTTCCAGTGTGGGCCTGGGCTTCATCTCTCCTTTGCACAACTAAGACACTGGAACAAACACCAGGGGCTCAGTGACAGATGTGTGTTGGCCAGCAGTACTTGTAACATACTGCAGCTGGAGTCATGCTGTGCAAAACAAGACATCTGGAGCCATGTCAGAACCCTACATGTGGGGTCCATCCCGAAGCCGGGAGGAGCTGCTGTTGGATTCAGTGAGGTTTAGCTCAGTCACAGTTCAGACTGTTGGAAAAACATTCACTTAGACAAGAGAGGTAGCCCAATGAGATCTTCATGGCTGACTTATGATCCAGTCAGCAATATCTAAACCCCATGAGACATTACAACACAGAATTGTAGGACAATTAGTTGTGTCATTGTCCAGGACCCCAGATTTGGGAGTGGAAGATATTTGCTGATTCACAAGGGAATGCACCTTCTTCCCAGAAGTGGAGTTGCCCATCCCTGTGCAATTAACTACAGTCATGTGGAAAGAGAGTCTCTAATCTTTCTTAAATACAGGTTACTGCTATCACTCACGTGGCTACACATGCTCCCTAAGTGCCTGCTCCTACACTCACAGGTGAGTTTGTGCCTTCTGTTTGTGAAACTACAGCACAAAGCAGAAAACTAGGGGAAAACCCCCAAAGTTCATTTCCATCCTTATGCACTTTCATTATATAGTAATAAAAAAGAGAAAAGAATTCAGTCATCAAGAGATACTATTTCTAGTCAAAGACACAATGAATGGCAAGTTCACCAAGGCCAGCATGTCCCCATGTGGGCAAAACCCCCAGTAATGGCATTTTAGCTCTTTTAAACAGTCACACAAAATTTCAGTTTCCTGCTCTCATGATACATATTTTCCACATTTCCTTCTGTCTGTGTGTCCCCTTGAAACAAAGGCAAAGTGCTCCAGAAATCTGGAATTCACTGAACTGAATCTACTGTGGTATTTCATAAATAGCAAAGTGAGATCTGAAAGGCCACAGTAGGCTGTGGGACTTCATGGATGCTATGACCAGTTTACCAACTTCTTGCACAGTGAGTAGGCTGGAGACAAATTGCACCAACACTTCCAGATAATTAATATGTCTGCTTTGCATTTAGAGACTGTTCTCTGTTCCAGCACTGGTGCATGTTCTCATGCACGATGGGAGGAGGCGGGATGACTGGGGTGACAGTCCTGTAGAAGAAGCCAGGTGACTTGCCCTGTTATTACCTGGCTGTAATGACAGCTACAGACAACTCCACCTTAATGACATAGTAAGGGCCTCATTTACCTCTGAATGTTTATGGCTGGGACACAGCTCTCCTAACAGGAGTCCCAGCATCCAAAAAATCCATCAAGAGCCTAGCCAGGTGTGAAGACAAGGTCTTCCTCCTCCTTGGGCAGCTGGTCATGTTTTCTCCAGCTGCCCTGGGAGCTCACCAGGGGCTCTGCTGGGACATACCATGCAGAGCAGAGATGAGAAAGGAAAACAAGGAGAGATGCTGATGTTCACTGTGCACACAGGTTGGGGTGGAAGGGTTGTCTAACACTGTTTAACAATCATTTAAGCCTAGGACAAAGCCTACAAGACCAATGAAGCCCTGAAAAAGGCTCTGGCAGTGGAAGTAGCTTGTCTTGCCTCTGTTTTAATGAGAAAAGACTTTAGCTTCCAGGGCCATAATATAGGTCATTTCTCATAACACGTTTGAAAAGGAGAATCACAACACATAATGAAGGGAAAAGGAAAACAACTGTGGCTCCCAGTAGGTGAATAACCCAGATCTTTACAGATCAGACTTCCCTAGGGCTTCATGAGCATTTTATAAGCCTGCCCTTGCCCTGTTCCTTCCATATTATTTTGTTTAGTTTTTACTGCGTATCAGCAATCCCTTCCCCCCAATATTTCTTAGTGAGACCAACAAGCTGACCACATGCATTCTGGGCTGCAGATGTACTAAAACCAGCACAAAGAAAGGGCCATGCTGCTCCTTGCAGGGCAGTGTGACCTCAGTAAGTCACCCCCACAATTGTTCTTTTATGTTCTCTCCCTCTGCCACTTTAAATATTTGCTCAGCCCCAGAGAGTTTTGCTGAGAAGCAAACTTGAGCTTTCCAAGCCATGAGGAACACTGGGGACTTCAGCACAGTGGCACTGTCACCTCCAGCCAGTGACCTGGGAGATACAGGATGTGGTTTCTGAGTGTAAATTGAGTCATACACCAGGCACACAGTTATTCCCCCAACAGCAGATTGACACCATAGCTAAGTGGAATCATTAGTGTCTTTTGATTTAAATAGAAAAGCTTTTTCCTCCTGAACTTTAGAGCAGTATACTGTACCATGGTAAAAACTCAAATCAAACAATCAAAAAGACCCATGTGGAGTATGGTAGAATTCAAGAGAAATGCTGACACTGTTAAGACTCAGACACTGCCATCGGCAATTTTAAAACATCTGGTTTTCCTCCTGTTGAGCCAAGTCAAAGCACAGAAATCCTCTGCAAACTGAACAGTGATTCTCACCCAGGCCTGTAAAATATACCTGTGTTTCAGCCACCTGTTACTCCACAGGGCAATTTTCAATGAGTAAAAGCTTGCAGACTCCTGTGCAGTAACTGGGTAGTGCCTTTTGACAAACACATACACTTCTAGTTGTTACATGTGACCAGCAAAACGCTCTCTGAAAATGTAAACACACTCCTGAGAATAATTCAGCTTTAGTGGTAAAGACCATTCAATCTCCAGGATGTCAGCTGGGTCAAAAGATTTCCTTTGGTACACATCCCAACACAATTAAAATAAAAGCAAGCTTTCATTTTAACAGCTAAGGTGGTACACCTGAATACACTTCTCCTTTTTTTTTTTTCCCTCCAGGAGGAAGATCGGCTTTCTTTTGCAGGATGTTTATAATCCAGCCCGGCAAACAGCATCCTAAAGATCTGCTAGGACACAGATATCCCTGTTCTCCTGCCCTGTCATCACCACAAAATCACTACGTCTCTCTGAACCATGTCCTTGCCTGTTTCAGCAAGAACATCTTTCAGCCTTAGTACAATGCACAGAAATGCTTGGTGTGGTCACTATACACAGAAAAAAAAAAAAAATCATGCAAAATATTGACTGAGGAAAACCAGATATACAACTCTATGGTTTTAAGCTCCTTCAGGCTCTCTCAGCAAGGCACTCCATTAGAACTGGTGGTTTCATGTTGGACAAAGAGTAGCATAATGTACTATGAGTCCACCTATCTGCATCAGCCTTGCCTGTGATACAGGTCCATTCACACAACTGGTTTTACTCTTCTCCTTCAGTACCTTGACAGGACTGCAATTTCCCACTCTGCTAGAAGAAAAAGGAAACATTTTCTTTTCTGATTTTCTAGATAGTTTAAAGCACTGGTTGTGGTACAACAAGGTTTGCTCCAGTGATTTTGTAACACATGCCTGATTGGCAGCTCAGCCAGGGCAAGGTGTGTTTTTAATATAGAAAGTTTATCAAAGTTGACAGGCATGCATTATTGTTGGAATGATGTCCCAGGTGGGAAACAGCGACTGAAGGTGCCTATGTGAGCCTCCAGCTCAGCAGGAGCTTTTTCCTCAGCTTCCTCTACTTCTTTCACCAGAAAAGAAACCCAAAGTCCAGTTCAGTGCTTGGAAAACCCAGAACTGGCAGTCTGTGTGACTCACACTGAATTGCTACCTATGTCTGCAAGTGACATAGACCCACCAGCTCCCCTTTCAGCAAAGGCATTTCAAAATGGACACGTGTTCTTGGGGAAAAAAAATAATCACAAGGATGATTGTCTCTACCTCCATGCTAGTATTGGGGTCAAGGTCATCACACTCTGATTCCTCTGAGCTGTTTGTCTCCTTGTTTGGCAGCATGAAGAGGAAGAAAGAGAACAAGAGATTAGAACAGAGATTGGTTAGTCAGGGCAGAGCAGCACAGTTGTGAGCAGCATGGAAATGAGTATCAGTAGAGAAAGAGAAAATGCTCCTAAAAACAAACAAAAACCAAACCGACAACAAAGGAAGCAAAGACATGCTTTTGCCAAAGAAGCAGCAGTGATTCTGCAATTCGTTCAGGTAGTAAAAACAAGGAGGAAGCAAGAGGAGGAAGAACTGTGCCACCATGCTGGAGCAACTGCTTTCCTCAGGCTCAGTCCTTCCTCGGCGCTGCAGGGTGGCTGCGCAGTGGGTGCGAGGGTGCCTGGGGTGCAGTGGCAGGTTCCTCCCTTTGCACATGCCAGGGCTATTTCTCGAGGCTTATAGACTGAAAGCCTCTGCAAAGGAAAACACTTAGTCATGGGCTCTCCTGGAGAGGTGTGGATCCAAAGGACATGCTCAAGTGCTTTCCTGAATCAAGGCTGGGCTTTGGTTGTGTCAAAATCACAACTGTTTGCTTGCCTGTTTCCCTCTGGAGGGAAAGCCCCAGATTAGTCCTGAGCAGGCCTCATGGTCGGTTTATAGGGATGAATCCTCTGAGTTGGAGCACAGTAGTCAGGCACCCAGAGCAGAAGATGGAACTTAACCCCACAGTTCTCAACCTTTTCCATACTGGGAGATCTCAGAGAGAGAGAGAGAGAGAGACGCAGACACACACAGACACACACACACAGACACATACACACACGAGACTCTCTCCTGGCAAGACAGAGTCAGCATCTCTGCCCTGTCTGACAAAATGGAAAGAAAAAGGTCATTGAGACCGTCTCCCTGGACCAAAAACATTAAGCATCTCAAGGTTGGAAACCCCTTATCCTGAGATGTGGTGAAATATTGGCCTCATCAACTTCAGTGAGGCCATTGGTTCATCCAGTGGCTTTCTCACTGCTGCAGCTGCTCTGATGGAGCTGCAGATTGGGATAGATCAGCGGTCTGTAATTTACTCATGTCCCAATTTTAAGCTATTTAACCATATATATAGTTGGTTTTTTTTTAATGACGATTACTTACTTGCACGTGGGATACCAGGAAAAAGAAAACAAAAAACAGAAGCTGCATTTTATCTTGCATGCAAAAATCCTGCTAAAATGGATACTACAAAAAAAAAAAAAAAAAAAAAAAAAAAAAAAAAAAAAAAA